>OY757023.1:23553710-23677780 GCA_963580285.1 Lucinisca nassula
CCTAATCTTATGCTCCGCCTACTTGGTTACTGTTGCTACGTCCCACAAGCTTTGCAGCCAATATGGCAGAAACAAAGAAAGTCTTTGTAGATCTCGGAGGAGATTTATTAAGTATTCCGGACAATATTGGCGTTTCTTACATACCGAAACATAAAACTTTGACAAAAAAAACAACAACAAAAAACAAACAAAAAAAAAAACACACAAATAAAGACAGCCTAACCAAAGGGCTAAGGAATTATAAAATAGACCCGAGATCATGCTATGAGCATATACTACATGAGCCAACACACCCACCGCATCAGTCTGCTTAATTACTAAGGCACGAGATTTCGCGCATCTCTCTTTGAAAAACCAGCAGACTATAGAAGGGCAGTTGCAATCCGCGAGGGCCCCTGTCAGACTGCGCAAATGCGCAGGCTGATCCCAGTCCTTGATGCCCGCATAAGCCCCAACGCTGGCCCCGCAGCACACCAACCATACAATATTTGTGACTGCACTGCAGTCTGAGGAGAAAAATCTGTAAATAAAAGTAAAAACCCAGTCGAGTGCCCTGACCGTGGGAATGAACCCACGAAACTCGGTTTACAAAGCGAGCGACACAACCACCAGGCCCGGACCAACCAGACCAGTCAGTTATGCACTCTATATGGGTATTTATTATGGTCGTACTTTCTTCCATACTACAGAGAAACAATTGTTTCAAATGCTTAGGTGATACTAATGTAATATGACATTCCCAGCTTCTTTTGACTCCGCTGCATCTGCCCCCCCCCCCCCCCCCCCCCCCCCCCCGGGCTCAATCGGTAATCATTGTGGCACCAGGCACCATTGTAGTAGGAGGAGGATAAAATCTATTAAGAAAAATCCAGTCGAGTGCCCCGACCGGGGACTGAACCCACGACCTGGGGTTACAAAGCGAGTGACACAACGACCAGGCCAAAAGGCCCGGAGCAGTTAGACCGGTCATTTATGCACTCTATATGTATACACTCATATACATGTTTGTTTGTTTGATTTGAGGTTTAACGTCCCCGTCAACACTGTAAAGGTCATTTTGGAGACGTTTCCAATTTTGTCGGACCCTTTACCCGACCTTCAGATGAAATGACATCTCAAGCCCTGCCGCCCAATGAAACCGATAGGGTTAATTAGCATTGACGGGCCGACTCGCATCGCTTTTCCTGGGCAGGCTTAGAACCTCTAAGCGGTTCACCAGTAGTCGTGTGCGGGTCTGTTTCAGCTCTGTGTGGAATCATCATGCAGCCCATCTATTTCTTTAAGCCCCGATGGGCGGGGGCCATCATATATACATGTACATATTTATCTCAATATGGCCGTACTACAACATGACAATTGTTTCACAGTCCTAATAATAAACTTCCCACACAACCCCATTACCCTGCAATGCCCTTCCCCACTACCGCGTTTCTTTGTTTGTGGGAGAAAATGGCCGTTAGTGACCAACACAGCGGCACTAAATAAAATCGATTTTTTCGATTGGATAAAACAGCGCTCTTGATTGACAGCTCGGAAACGTCTATTGTCGTGATTGGCATTTTGTAGGTTAAAGTAGATGACAATCTTATTATTTTTTCTTATTTCTCAGAGAAAATTAGGATTGACATAACAATTGAATCAAATGTAATGTCAAGCCTTATTTTCTCTGTTTGTTTGTTTTGTTTGATTTGAGGTTTAACGTCCCCGTCAACACTATAAAGGTCATTTTGGAGACGTTGCTTCCAATTCTGTGGGACTTTTACCCGACATTGAGATGAAATGACATCTCAAGCCCTGTCGCCCAATGAAACCAATAGGGTTTATAAGCATGGACGGTCCGACTCATGCGCACCCCTTTGCCTGGGTAGGCTTAGATCCTCTAAGCGGTTTACCAGTACTCGGATTCAGCTCTGCGTGGAAGTATCATGCAGCCCATATATTTCTTCAAGCCCAGATGGGCGGGGGCCGTTCTTATTTTCTCTGAAAATAAAATTATTTTTTTTTGGTTTTCATTTTTTGGGAAAAATTCTTCTGCAAAAGTCATGATTAACCCTTAAGACATTGAGAAAAACTACATCTGAAAGTGTCGTCTGCTTATGTTGTCTGCTGAATTTTTTTGCAAACTTATTAAAATTAATTTTGCATACAGGCAAACAGTGTAGGCCCAGATCAGACTGCTCCTATAGGAGCAGTCTGATCTGGGTCCACACAGTTTGCAAAAAAATTACTTTTAAGGTAACCAGCAGACGGCAAAGCAGATGGTAATTGTCATGATTGGCATTTTATGGATTAAGGGTTATTCACAAGCCAAAACTTGTATAATGAGTATGGTTCTGTATTGATAGTGATGACTTTATAGATAGTAAAATTTTCACCTTTTGTTGACGGTATTCAATAATTTAAATGCTCCCAAATAGTTATCATTTATCTTATACCACCTTTATACACTGCAGGAGCTCTTTGAAAAACATGATTCACAATATGACCGTGTAATGAACACCCGAACAATGGTCGGTAGCTCAGTCGGTTGTGCATCTGACTGGTGAAATATTTTATCCGTTACCCCCTTTATTAATTGCATTGTAACATCTTGACCTGATGAAGATACGCTATCTCAGGACAAGTCAACATGACATTGCACTTCTATGAACTGGACTGCTGGAAAAATTTGCAAAAATGTAAGCGTGTACAAGGGGATAACTGCATTTCAAGAACGACTTGTGTAAAGAAATGTGTAAGAATTGCCGTGTTGAAGTCTTAATCTCTAATATTACCCTAGTGACATATGAACAGATTAGGCCAATCAACAGTTTCGAGTCACAATAAGACTTTTTGTTACAAACTTTATATTATATCAAAAATATATACAGCTTAATTTGACTCTAATTTATGCCACAGAAACTGTTACTTCACTTAATTTGAATTTCAAATTTTCGCCGTAAATGGAAAATTTATGCAAGATTTAACTTACACTAATTTTGTGAAAAGTACCAATTCATAAACATTTTGAAATAGGAGCCGTACAAATTTTAAGATTGGTGGAACAAAATATTGAGTGACAGCATCATATTAACTTGTCTTGCTGAATACATGAATTTTGGCACTAAGTCTTCCATTTCCGACGTATCAACCAATCAGATTACTTGATCAATGTATTAATTCAAATTTACTAACTGAATAACAAATGGTGTAGGTCCTGATCAGATGTTTTCTTCGAAATCCATCTGATCTGGATCTACACTGTTTGCAAGGTAGGGTTAACATTTTGTTTTGTTTGGGTTGAGGTTTTACATCCCCGTCAACATTTAATTTAGGTCATTTTGGAGATGTTGTAGCAGTCTGATCTGGGTCCACACTGTTTGCCTGTATTCAAATGTCTTTCTTAAAAGTTTTCAAGAAAATTCAGCAGAGGACATAAACAGACATTTTCAGATGTCGATTTTCTCGGCATCTAAAGGGTTAACATATCTGCCAGCCGATTTTCCACCAAAAAATACTAAAAAACTACTTTTTAATGACAGATTCTTTCTGTCATTCTTCGTCGTGCTGCATGTTTACAATTTTAACGTCCCAACTTCCGGCTTCCACTACTTTTGAAATATGACTCCGCGCAAATAGTCCGTTGTTTGTTGACTTTTCATGCTCGCTGTCTCAAAACTAATTTCTCATGGCATTATTTCCGCATTTTGTTTACATGTTTTGTTTCATTTGTAATCAAAATAAAAAAATGATCTTTCTTAAATTACAAACAAAACGGGAAAAGTTAATTGAATATGCATAAGGAAAGTTCCCATTTTATACAGACGACCGCATAATGGGTCATTGGCGAATCTTGGAGGCGGCGTCTAATCACGGCCTTCACTGCGGGCTTCACTGTTGTCGAAAGTTAGCCCATTTTTTTCCTAAATTAATTCCTATATTTCTAGCTGACGCCCCTTAATTTTGAACCGGGATTTCAAAATGAAATCTTCGTCAGATAAGTGATAATATTACATTCAGTACAAAATGGGTTATGATTAATTATATTTGTATTAATACGCCATTAAAGTACCTTTGTATATTTTTAGAAAAAAAAAAAAAAACAATATGTATAGAGCTACAATCAGTGCACACCATTTAAGTATCTAGATAAACTTTGAAAAATAAGGAAAATAGAGCGTATAATAAGCTGTATTTAACTTTTGATTATCGGCCAAGCCGCTTTGTCTGGTCCTGACCCGCACACAGCAGTTACAGGCCAGGTTAAGAAATTACCCTTTCAACCCACGAGTTTCTCCAGTTCACTCTTCAGTCACTGAATTTGTACGCGTCCATTCTACACATAACATGTAAAGTGGGTTTCTAGTCAATAGTCGTCAATAGCATGTCAAACCATGTAGAACCGAATGCAGTGTATCATTATGAGCCATCTCACCAGGTTCTACACTGTTTGCATCTGTAGGTATCTGTACTTAGCTTATAAGGGCTGAAAGGGTACAGACTCATAACACTGACATGACCTAATTAAATGCGAAGTACGTGACGCTAGAAACTTCACCGTACGGTAGCAAGCCAGCAATAATAAACTCCTAACAGTTATCACTGTCCAATTCTGTTGTATAGGTCTAAATAACTGAATATATAAGCACAACGTTGTGATAAATAATTAGTCACATGCCGCAAAACTTCAAACATCGCACAAAAAGTGTTTTCCTTTATTGTAGCGCACGACATAGGCCCTAAGGCAGGTCCTTGACTAAGCCGCGAAACACAACTCAGTCAACAAGTGTAAGCTTTTACAAGAAAGTTGCGGCTATGTGTTGTCATACAACTGGCAACTATCTCAGCAGGCACATGACGTAATTGTGACGTCACATCAACGTTGGTGCAACGTCATAACGTTGCATCGACTGCCCTAGCGAAGTGTGACTGCTGGGTAGTCATTTGCATGTTGTTTTATTTATAATTTCCAAGTAAAATGAAGATGAAAGTGTTTAACAGCCGATTCACCTCAGTTTTGTGAACCAAACTAAAAATCAGCACTCCAGCGCCATTGTCCTTATCACTAAAGAAAGTAAATCTTAATTGCACGACCCGCAGAAACGCGACCGACTGAAGTCGGTTGATTGTCTAAGAGTGTCCTAAAATCACCGTGTCATTCTGTCAGTCTGTCAGTCTGTCTGTCCGTCCGTAACCCGTTTGTGAAAATTGGTGATAGTGACTTAACCGCTTGGAATATTTAAACAGTTTTTGTCATACTGAAAGATATCAATGAGATCTAACCAATGAACTTGCGAAATATTACATTCCATTTAGTATAGCCTCGCCGAGGCGAAAAATATGAAAATTTTCGAACTGCTTCTCCTCGGAAACCGTTGGGCCGACTGAAGTCAAATTTCATATGAAGCCTCTATGGGATGGGGGAAACCAAACTTTGCTCATGGGGTCCAGGTCACATGACCAAAATGGCCGCCAAGCCATATATGGTCTGTCTGTCTGTCCGTTCGTAACCCGTTTGTGAAAATTGGTGATAGTGACTTAACCGCTTGGAATATTTAAACAATTTTTGGCATACTGATAGATATCAATGAGATCTAGCCAATGAACTTGCGAAGTATTACATTCCATTTAGTATAGCCTCGCTGAGGCGAAAAATGTGAAAATTTTCGAACTGCTTCTCCTCGGAAACCGTTGTGCCGATTGAATCAAATTTCATATGGGGCCTCTATGGGATGGGGGAAACCAAAATCTGCTCATGGGGTCCAGGTCACATGACCAAAATGGCCACCAAGCCATATATGGTAAAAACCCTTCAAAAATAGTCTTCTCCAGAACCACTAGGCAGATTTCCACGAAACTTGATAAATAGCATCTGGGACGTAGGCCCATCATAAGTTGCTAAAATGGTGACCCTGGGTTGACCTTGACCTTCTTTGTGCCTAGGTCAAACTTTGACACATATGCTTTTGTATTGGAAAAGTGAGAATGCATTTTATCCTGCAAACCATTCAGAATACAGTACTAAAGTATAAGATATATTTTTGCTCCTTACGATAAGGCGCATTTATTGGGGGAGCCGTTTTAGGTCCAGGTCACATGACCAAAATGGCCGCCATACCCATATATGGTTACACTCATAAAGCTAAACGCATCCGGCGGGTCGTGCACTTCAGCTGAAGCACTGGTTTTTCACAGAATCTGTCATTTCAGTGCCTTTTGGCGCTTTGATTTTTTTCCTAAGGTTTCAAAAATCCTAAAAAGCATTTGATTTATGCTGGGAATGTTTGGAATGACTTTATACTTCCCTAGTGAAATGACCTCATACTGGGACCCTTTAAGGACTTCTGTATGTTCCCTTAATCCCCTCATTATTCTGTGTGATATAAACTCGCTAATCTCCCTTTTTAACCCATTTAGTACCAGAAACCCCAAAACGGGTACCCTGGCAAACAGTGCAGGCCAAGATCAGACGCCACAGAACGCAGCGTCTGATCAGGGCCTCCATTGTTTGCAAAAAGTTTAGCCATTTTCTAAATATGTTTTGATGAAAACACAACCTGACACCCCTAAATTTTGAAAATGAACTCCTGTCATATATAAGGTGGAAGATAATCCATTTGGTACAAAAAGGGTTAAAGGTGACGCCTCTTAAAGCTAAGCAACAGGTAGGTATTGTAACTAATCACGTTTAAAGAAAAGTGAAAATTCCTCAACACTTTGAAGTTTGAAAACGTTTTTGTTCGTTACAACGACATTTGATTGTCCACTGACAATCAAGCATTTAGGCTACAGTTCAATAAAATGTTTAACCCATTTAGTACCGGAAACCCCAAAACGGGTACCCTGGCAAACAGTGCAGGCCCAGATCAGACGCCGCAGAATGCGCATCTGATCAGGGCCTCCACTGTTTGCTCAAAGTTCAGTCATTTTCCACATAAATTTTGAAGAAAACACAACCTGACACCCCTAAATTTTGAAATGGACTCGTGCTATATATAAGGAGGAAGATTCCATTTGGTACAAAAAGGGTTAATGCTTTTTGTAGTATGCACCATAGGCCTAACATTTCTGAATCATCAGTTCAGGTCAAGGCAAAAGATAAAACTTAGTGGTCAAGCTCTGTCCATTTTGGTTCGGCCCACGCCCATGGGGGCTTGAAGAAATTGATGGGCTGCATGATGCTTCCACGCAGAGCTGAAACTGCCCCACACACGAGTACTGGTAAACAGCTTAGAGGATCTAAGCCTGCCCAGGCGAAGCGGTGCGAGTCGGACCGCCCATACTTATAAACTATATTGGTTTCATTGGGCGGCAGGGCTTGAAATGTCATTTCATCTCAGTGTTGGGTAAAAGTCCCACAGAATTGGAAGCAATGTCTCCAAAATGACCTTTACAGTGTTGATGGGGATGTTAAACCTCCAATCAAACAAAAACAATTAAAACAAACAAAAACTGTCCATTTTGGTTTTGTCGTGGTTTAGATAAATAATAATAAGCCCATTTTGCTCTTAATACCGCCAATACGTTAAGAAAATTTATCTTTTAATTACTGTTATTACGCCCTTTATTTCGGGCGTTCACTTGCCTTTTTACAGTTTCAGCAGTTTCGGTACTTCAGTATTAAGATTTCGTCCGAGATTTATCAGACTTATTTCTTCTTTGAAGTTGTGGTTTAAATAACCATGAAAATGGGAAAAGTTGTTTAAAATTATTAAAAACCTGAATTTTAGAAACTTTGCTACTGTTTGGTTTCATTTAATTAAATTGAGCATGACACGAGGTTAATATTTTGCAATATATTTCTTTCATTTCGTAATAGTATCAATTGTTAGTTCAACCCCGTGAATGCCTTCAGTCCCAAAATAGGGCTTTAGCAAACAATGTAGACCCAGATCAGACACCGCTCATGCGGTGTCTGATCTGGGTCTACATAGTTTGCTTGAAGTGTAAGAAATTTTTGTAAGACAAGAAATCAAATCAGCCAGACACTGCTTAAACTGGAAAAGATCTGCGTGAAGCTACAAAGTAAAAGTGGATGTGTCTGTGTTTCATACATGGGCTAAAGGAAATAAAAGTCACTCTACAAACAATTTGAGGCATGGTCTAGATGATATCAAAAAGACGAGTGAGTCACAAATAACTCGTACCTGAGAGAAAGCCCTTTCCCTTGTCTTAAAATGAATGATTTACATGAGGAACATTTATATTTATCTTTTTTTTTTGGTTACTGTATAAAATATGTTCTAGAAAGGGTTATCCTTTGGAAGCAAAGCATACACCACAGAACTGGAAAATATGTTTTCTGGGCCAGACTAGCTAGTTTCGGCCAATTAGGCCTCATCAGTGACCCTTAAATATTTTCAGAATTCAGTAATGGAATCGATGATCCCAAAGGACAAGAAAAAATAAACTACTGTAATTTTGCTATGGAACTCATTGCAAAGCTGGAATTGATATTAGAATCGCCTTTTCAAGCCAAATGTAACAACTGCAACCACAATCTATGTATTTGACCAAAAAAGTATAGGAAAATAATGTATACCTCTGAAAAATACAGGGATATTTTTTCAAGGATTTAATTGTTAATGTAATGCAGGAATTTATCTCCTCACAGTTTTAAGAAATGGTAAATGGAAAAAAATATATCATTACCATATCATTCTCATATTTTTAAGTTTTACCAATAATTGAAAGTTCATCAAAAACATGTATTATAAATAACCAAAATCTGCTTAACCCACAAAATGCCAGTAACGACAATTGTCGTCTGCTTTGTCATCTCCCGGTTTCTCTAGAAGTCATTTTGCAAACAGTTTCGACCCAGATCAGACTGCTCTCCTAGGAGCAGTCTGATCTGTGTCCAACTGTTTCCCTGTATGCAAAAATATTTTTAAAAAGTCTGCATTTAAATTCAGCAGACGACATAAGCAGACAACATTTTCAGATGTAGTTTTTCACGGCATCTTAAGGGGTTAGTAAGTGACACAATTTATAGTATTATTTCGGATATACTTGGACCATATCTCACATGAGTGTGGGATTCTTTTAATCACATAAGGCCAAGGTGTCGTGTATCTGGCATCTGGCAATTGAAATTGGCTTATAGCTGGGCAAGGCCTGTTGTCCTTGCAGCAGGTACGGGTTGAGGGCGAACGTTCATCAAGAAAACATGTCTATATAATTATGACCCCCTTGAACCCCACTGTTATATACTAAATCTGGGGTTTACATGGGTAAACATTATTTTTCTTTATTTCTGCTCTAAAATATAGATCGTGGGTACTTGTTAGAACTGCCTCGATGAGGCGGTTCTAACATGTACCCACAATCTATATCATACCTGTGATTTTTTTTTAACTGTATGAGGGAGATCTGCAATTGTGATGAGGGAGATGTTTTTATTTTATTTTGGTTTGGGTTTTACGGCCCTTTCAAGATTATTTCACTCATATCGAGCCGATCGTTAATCAGAGGTGGGCGAAAACCGGAGTACCCGGAGAAAAACCACCTGACCTTCCGTTGCAGAACTTGGCGTCTCACACGTGGCCCGAGCGAGGCTCGAACCTACGGCGGTGAGAGACCTAATGACTAAGAGTCAGCGCTCTTATCCACTAGGCCACGGAGGCCCGTATAATGATGAGGGAGATGTAAAGAATATATATAGGGAAATTCTTAGTTCAAATGAGGGGGACTCCAAAATTTTACTGAAAATTAGCATAAATTGGGCAAAAATTGGCATCAAAATGAGGGAGTCTCCCTCCTGATGAGGGAGGTATCACAGGTATGCTATATTTTGAGACCTAAGCGGTTCACCAGTTATCATGTGTGGTCGGTTTCAGCTGTGCATGGAAGCACCATACAGCCTTATCTATTTCTTCAAGCCCCAGTGGGTGGGGGTTACAACGATTAGTTGCTGTCCGATATATTACATGTAATTATTTCATATCTATAGAACAAGCATTTTTCATGTAAAAATTTCTGATATTTTTCTTATTTCCAGTCCAAGTATAAATTGTTGGAGCCATTGCGAAAACACGCCTATACAAATGCATGGTAAATTTTACTGCCGAAAAAACGAAAATTTTACGATGAGAAATTGTGAAATTTTTCTTACGGTATTTCTGCTCAAATATAGACTGTGGGTACACGTTAGAACCGCCTCATTGAGGCGGTTCTAACGAGTACCCACAATCTATATTTTAGAGCAGAAATAAGAAATATAAGGTTTACCCCTGTAAACCCCAGTTTTACCATATAAAAGTGGGGTTCAAGGGGGTCAGAATTATACAGGCATGTTTTCATGATGCTTGTTTGAATCACCTGAATGAGGTGGTTCTAACAAGTACCCACAATCTGTTTGAGGTGGTTCTAACCAGTACCCACAATCTATGTCTTTGAGCAAAAATAATGAAAAAATGTAAACCCAAGTAACCCCCACTTTTCTCTATATTGTGTGGGGTTTAGAGGGGTGTTAGTTACATGGACTTGTTAACAAGATGGAGAAATTGAAAATTAAAAGAAAAATGTCAGAATACCTCTTTTGGCTAAAATATATATCCAAATTACTAGAAAACTTCCAAAACCATACAACGATCTGAAAATAAATTGTCACTGTTAAATTGTAACTATCCTTTTCTTCCACTCAAAGAATTGATTATATGGTTGTATAATATAACATCCACAAAAGTTTTAAATTCCAATACCGAAGTTGAAATTCCAATACCGAAAAATAAGTCCCTGCTCATAAAAGCCTTTTTATTATCACCCGAAAATCAGAACAATGCCTTCTAGTGAAAATAAAGCATTGTGTGTAACGAATACCTCGCCTAACGAGCTGACAATATCTACCGGTATTCTTTTAACTTTTATTACTACATTTGTACATCCTACAACTTAAGAAGTTATGCCACGAAACATAGAAACACATCCGTATGTCAACGAGCGCCGAAAGATTTTAGAGGTTTGTCCTACCGAATAAACTCGCATACCTTTCTTCTATACCAACAATGCAATAGTAAAATTTTGATATACGCTACTAAAGTGTAGTTCGTAAGTTTTCACAATAGATTTATCAGACAGGTACACACAGGTGAAGTGAGGTGTCTTTAAATCTTCACTAAAATGACAGAAGTTACAATAAAATATATAAGCCGCATTTTGAGAAAACCTGTCTTCGATGTTTGCGGCCAGGTAAGACACAGAAACTGGCAGGGTCACCTACGCAGACTTACGGGAGTCTTGAAATTTTAGATAAAGAAACGAGAGGTATTGCACGATAGATCGGAGCAGCGAACACAAAGGCGCTGATCAGACTGCACAGTCTGATCAGCACTTTTGTTGTTCGCAAGTGGCAAAAGCAGGTTTTTTCCATGACATGGATCAAATTAATCTGCTATGAAAGTGTTTTACTGGTATCTGTTATGCTGAAAACTGCAGAGGGATTTCTGTAATGTGGGATTTCCAGTCTACCCAGGAAGACAACATAAGGCTTCAGATATGACATTTGTGTCTCCCTATTTTTTTTAGTGAGACTCCCTAATTTTTGGCTCCTAAAACCATGTTTCTCACCTTTCTCCCTAATTTGTACCACAAATTTTCCTATATATTTAATATATATTTGATATAAAATGGTCATCTCACTATTTTTTTACCAGAACCTCACTAATTTTTTTATTTTCACAACTTGGCATGTCTGAGGCCTAAAAATAAATTAGCTAGCTACCTTTCCGCTAACACATACCTGTGATAGTATTTTTTAACTGTATGAGGGAGATAAAAGCCATTGAGATGAGGGAGATGTAAAGAACATATAGGCAAATTCTCAGTTCAAATGAGGGAGACTCCAAAATTTTACTAAAATTTAGCATAAATTGGGCAAAAATGAGCATCAGAATGAGAGTCTCCCTCCTGATGAGGGAGGTATCACAGGTAAGCTAACATGCCGAAAAAAGATAGGCTGGTTGGAAGGTCGTGAAAACCATGTTTTGGTCAATTTTTTATATGATGCAAATAGAGCAAAACTCTTAAAAAGGCTATATTCTAACCATTTCAAAACATCTTAGAAGTAAAATAACAGTATTTTAAGTTTTGCAATTTTGACAGTTTTACAAATTTTTATCAAAAGTGCTAGAAAATATTAAGGTTGGAAGGTAAGACAATCTTTTTATTTTTTATTTTCCCAATAGCCATGAAAAATAGCAGGGTTTGCACAAAAAATTGGGAGGTATTTTTTTAGGCATGATACAGCAAGCAATATGTTATTGTTTCAATGCTAATTGTGTGGCTGCCATGTGGTGAATAATATGCCAATAACCTTCTTGTGGAATCGTATTACATAGAGGATCTTACATGAGTGGCCATGTATTATTGATTATTGATTATTGATGTATTATTTATTAAACGAGTTGAGGAAAAGGGATAAAATGCTCGGCTTTGCCGAACATTTTATCCCTTGTCCTCAACAAGTTTAATAAATTCAATAATACATGATTATTGAATTTATTAAACGAGTTGAGCCTCAACTCGTTTAATAAATTCAATAATACATGAGCACGAATGCAATATTCTATTTATCATATGACATTTATAACGCATTTTATTCACGCTTGTTTACAAAAATGTCAATATTCCACCATTAGTAAACACGACGTCTTTACGGATGTCGTACATGAAACGTTACGGGACGTATCTACCTAATTTGCATATTTTATCCACTAGTGGATTATCGAATTTATTACATGGTGTTATTATACTCTCAGACGCAACGTCATATGATAAATATATGTATATTTTTTTATTGCACAACAAAGATATGCTCTACCTTTGCAAACAGTGAAAATCCAGATACCATCTTATCTGGATCCTCACTGTTTGTCATTCATTTGGTGAATTTACATCCAAATAATCTGATTGGTTGATAGTCAAAAATGGGTGTGGCAAAATAAATTTATTCTGCAGAACAAGGGTAAAGAGTGTACCCCTTTTAAAGAGGGGAAAATTTACAGGGGATCAAAAGTTCTGTCTATTCTCCAAAATTCTGTTAAATTTTACATCCGTGAAAAATGGCGGACATTAGTAAAGAAATCCCATCTTAAGTAGTTTTATTGTTGTTTACAAATATTTGGGTAGTGAAATCCTGTTTGATAAAACCAGTAATCAATATTTTATTGATACTTTGATGAGGTTTTGATAGGTGTGGCCATTTTTTGGGAGTGATGAGGTAGAAATGAGATTTTTATGGATTCACTCACACCATTACGGCCCCCGCCCATCGGGGCTGAAGAAATAGATGGGCTGCATGATGCTTCCACGCAGAGCTGAAATCGTCCCACACACGAGTACTGGTAAACCGCTTAGAGTATCCAAGCCTGCCCAGGCAAAGGGGTGCAAGTCGGACCATCCATGCTCATAAACCCTTTTGGTTTCATTGGACAGCAGGGCTTGAGATGTCATTTCATCTCAATGTCGGGTAAAAGTCCCACAAAATTGGAAGCAACATCTCCAAAATCACCTATACAGTGTTGACGGGGACGTTAAACCTCAAATCAAACAAACCCATGCGACATAGTGCATTTTTTAACATCTCCAAAATGGATACTTTTCTGATGAAAATCTGTGATATATTTGTTACTTTAACTTCAAACATAGGTTGTGGGTGCTCGTTAGAACCGCCTCAATGAGGCAGTTCTAACGAGTACCCACAACCTATGTCTTGGAGCAGAAATAAGAAAAATAATGTATGCCCCTGTAAACCCCAGTGTTCCCAGTTTAGGGGGTGTTCATTTCACAGACTTGTTCACGTGATGCCTACTGCATGTAAAAACCCTGCTGGACACCTTGAGGATTTGCTATAATTCTCCTAAAATTTTAACAAATTTGTTTCACGATCTAGCGAGGTGTCCAAAAGTTGCAGACCAAATGGCAACCAGTGTAGACCCTGATCAGACTGCTCCTTCAGGAGCAGTCTGATCTGGGTCTGCACTGTTTGATTAGGACTATCTGTCCCAATACTTAGGATCATTACCGTATATACCAAGTCCAGCCATTATGTCAATCTCTCCATGTACTTTTATATAAATTTCTGATCATTACGTTAATGTGTTTTTTAACGATAATTTACTTCAATAACAAGCAGTGGGTTTCGGGCAACACATTCTCTCAATATTAGTCATGACCCCCACCCAAACCCTCCCCCTATAGTCATAGCCATAACAAATACATACAAAGCGCTCAGTAAACCCTCACTTAATACAATGAAAGGTGGGGTTTTGTTTGTTTGATTTGAGGTTTAAAATCCCCCGTCAACATTGTATAGGTAATTTTTGAGACGTTGCTTCCAATTTTGTGGGACTTTTACCCGACACAGAGATGAAATGACATCTCAAGCCCTGCCGCCCAATGGAACCAATAGGGTTTATAAGCATGGACAGTCAGACTCGCACCGCTTTGCCTTGGCAGGCTTAGATCCTCTAAGCGGTTTACCAGTACTCATGTGCTGTCAGTTTCACCTCTGCGTGGAAGCATCATGCAGCCCATCTATTTCTTCAAGCCCTGATGGGCGGGGGCCCTAAAGGTGGGGTTTACCACAGTATATGTTTCATTAAAATGTTTAACCTTTATCCTGCCGAATAAATTAACTTAGCCACACCCATTTCTGACTATTAGCCAATCAAATTACTTGATATAATGTACTCGTTCAATTCACAAATTTCACGACAAACAGTGTAGACACTGATCAGATGGCTTCTCATCTGAATCTACACTGTTTGCAAAGGTAAGGGTTGAGTAAATAAGGTGGCATCTTCACCCAAATTGCCTTTTAGGATGGGCCCTGCAAGTTATTATTAACCCTTTTTGTACCAAATGGAATCTTCCACCTTATATATAGCATGAGTCCATTTCAAAATTTAGGTGTGTCAGGTTGTGTTTTCTTCAAAAACTATTCAGAAAATAGCTGAACTTTTTGCAAACAGTGCAGACCCTGATCAGACGCCGCATTCTGCGGCGTCTGATCTGGGCCTTCACTGTTTGCCAGGGTACCCGTTTTGGGGTTTCTGGCACAAAAAGGGTAAAAGAATATGAAATTGTCCAAAATGTATTTGTCTACTATATATATATTGACAAAAGAAATGAAAATCACTTCTTGAAAAAAGAAAAGACATTTTTTCAATATAATGTATTCACATAAATTATGGAAGATTTTGTATAAATATTGATGAGTTTTCAATTCAAACATACTTTTCCTATTCTTCCAAAAATATCGGAATGGCAGTCTGAATCGTGTCGACAATCAGGTGTCATGTTAAAGGTAATGAAGTGTGAAATAGATTTCGTAGTTTTTCTAGATGTTGAACAATACCATAAGTGCCCTCGGGTCGAAATTCAAGTAACTCATTTACAAACACGGTTTTCTAATCTTGAGAACATACAAGCATATCGGGGAAATTTGTTTTGTAAATTTGAAGTAGGATTGTTCAGTCATGTGATTTCGCTTTTCTCACGGCAAAAAATCATGCTCATCTTTTTGCTTCTTTTGACCTACATTGACCTATATTAAGTTTCTATTATAGCTGAACAAAGATTGTCAAGTTTCGTGAATTAAACCATTGCCAAAAATACAATTGCTGTCATCTTGTATTCTTACAATGAATTGGGATGGGTTGATATGTCACCGAGTTAGAGAATAGGCAGACAGCACGATAACAATGAGTGAAAACGTAGATCGGAGATGTGAAGAGACAGGCTTCGGGGAGGCAGAAAACAGAGTCTCGTGTTCTTTGGGCTTACAATCTGTCAGCTTGTGTGGCCAAGACACGGGAATGGAAAGGGCATTTTGTTTGTTTGTATTGGAGTTTAATGGCCCAGTAAACACAATTTAAGTCATTTTTGAGCCAGTCAGTTTACCTATCCACCCCAGCAGGTATCGAACCCAAGTCCTCCTGATCACCAGTCAGACGCGCATCCGACTGAGCTACTGAGGCCGGCTATGAAAAGTGCATGTCTAACCTTTTAACCTAAATAGTTTTGATGGGGATGTGAAACTTCAACTGAAACAAACACAACCTTAGTCCTGCTGAACCAGGACATGCACATACAAAAGTGGAAGCAACTTCTCCAAAATGACCTATACAGTGTTAACGGGAACGTTAAACCTCAAATCAAACAAAACTTTTGCAAAAAGTGTAGATACAGATCAGATGGTTTCTGGAGAAGTCATCTGCAACAGTATACAGATCAGATGACTCTTGTGATGGTGAGTATGTGTACGCAGTTTCATGAGGGTAGGTCAAATACTTCTGAAGTTATAGCCAAGGTTAAGTTTTTTTGGAACGACAACTACGACTCAGATGCCAGAGTGATGACAATAGCTCGAAAGTTTTTCTTTGAAACAAGGAGTTTCAAATATTGTCTCCCTTTGAAAAGCTGAATAAATTGATAAAGCTACACCCACCAATCAACTAACTTGATATAATATATTCATTCAAATTCACAAACTGCTTGATCTTTTGAGTTTGCAAAAGAAGGGGCTGTTTTGTTGGGCAGGATAATTAACTCTTATCATGCTGTTCACCACAACCCCTATCTTTGGAAACAGTGTAGATCTAGATCAGATGGCTTCTGAAGAAGCCATCTGATCAGGATCTACACTGTTTGACATTCAATTTATGAATTCGTAGGAATAAATTACATGAAGTAATCTGATTGGTTCAAAGTCAGAAATGGGTGTGGTTAATCTGAATATTCAGCAAGAGAAGGGTTAAGGGTTAAAGTATCACATATATACAGTATCACATAGAACTACAGAGCAGATATTTTATGTAAAATGTAAAACTCCATTTTCTAAGAACAACAAGCTTAAAACCCTTATTCTGTTGTTCACGGCAGCTCCTGCCTTTGCAAACAGTGTAGATCCAGATCAGATGGCTTCTGAAGAGGATCTACACTGTTTGCTATTTCAGTTTGTGAATTTGAATGAAAAACTTGCATCAAGTAATTTGATTGGTTGAAATGTAAATGGGTGTGGCTAAATTAATTTATGCAGTGGGATAAGAGTTAAAGTATTGAGTATTGGAAAGTGCAGCAGACATGGTTGGCAGTTTTAGGGTTATTTCCCTTATCCCGCTGAATAATTAATTTAGCCACACCCATTTCAGCATTTGAACCAATCAGATTACTGGATGTAATTTATTGCTAAAAATTCACAAACTGAATGCCAAACGGTGTAGAGCCTGATCAGATGGCTTCTTCAGAAGCCATCTGATCTGGATCTACAGTTTGCAAAAATAGGGGTTGTCGTGATCAGTGGGATTAGGTTTTGTTTTGTTTGATTTGAGGTTTAACGTCCCTGTCAACACTGTAAAGGTCAGTAGGATAAGGGTTAACAAGAAATTCCAATTACTGATAGCGGGGACACAAAAATATTTTTGACAAAGTTCCTGAAGGTGAGGCCACTGCCTTTAGCTGGGCTAATAAGTCCCAAATCTTCGGACTAATTTTACTGATGAATTCTTCTGCAATTAATCAGCATGGTAAAAATCCACGTCCTGCTTACCAATTATGGCAACGCTAAAATGTCTTCCCACCAATTGGAATCCAAGTTTGACTCAAATGAATATTAATTGTAAACTTTATCATGACCCGATAGGTATTAACCCTTTTTGTACCAAATGGAATCTTCCTCCTTATATATACACCAGGAGTCCATTTCAAAATTAAGGGGTGTCAGGTTGTGTTTTCTTCAAATTTTATTTGGAAAATGGCTTACCTTTTTGCAAACAGTGTAGGCCCTGATCAGACGCCGCAGAACGCGGCGTCAGATCTGGGCCTGCACTGTTTGCCCGGGTACACATTTCGGGGTTTCCGTTACAAAATGGGTTAATGGCTGGTCATTAGGAGTCACAAGAATGACAAACATCTGAATGAACCCTGTCATGGGAAAACCTAATTTCGGGGGTCATCCGAAAAGTGAAGATAACTGATTGATTCACTGTGTTGGGTTTTAACGACATGTCAACCTTTGTAGGTCATTTTGTGTTGTTTCCTATTGAAAGGGAGAAAAGAGATAGTTTTTTGTTAGTTTGTATTGGAGTTTAATGGCCCAGTCAACACCATTTTGGTCATTTCTGAGATGGTCAGTTTACCTATCAACAATTTTCCTGGGCAGGCTTATACGTAAGCGGTTAACCAGTACAGTGCACAGTCTTTCGCCAGAAACTGACAACTGCCATTCTTGGATCAGCGGAAGAGGAGAATGACAGTAGAAAAGATTTCATGATCAATCTCCTGGCAGGTATCGAACCCCGGTGTCCTCCTGATCACCAGTCAGACGCACATCCGACTGCGCTACCAAGGCTGGCTGAAAAGATATACACTAGAACGTCGATGGCTCGAACACCGATGGATCGTTTACCATGGATGTGTTGAACCAGTTCTTGAGCCCCTAGCAAAATCCTCTACATAAGAAATAGTGCTGAATAATTAAGGAGATTTTAGTCTTTTTTCTTGCAAATGTATGCTGTGTGTACTCATTAGAATCGCCTCGATGAGGCGATTCTAATGAGTACACACAACATACATTTTCATTATAGAACATCGAAAAGATGACTAAAAGTATCTCGTTATACCTCCTGGCAGTAAGCCTCAGTGGCTCGAACTACCCCTGTCTCGAACAGATTTTCGAGGTCCCAAAGGTGTTCGAGCCATTGAAGTTCGACTTTAGAAGAAACAGTAGAGAAGGACAGAGGAGAAAGAGAAAAATGAATGGAAGTGTAGAAACTAAAGAAACAACATCTCCCCTCTAGCTACCCTCACTGGTGCAGTTGGGTGAGGCAAAGGTGTTGTGTATCTTCAACTACAGTCAAACTTCAATGACTCGAACACCTTTGGGACCTCGAAAATCTGTTTGAGACAGGGGTAGTTAGAGCCACTGAGGTTACTGTCAGGAGGCGTAACGAGATACTTTTACACATCTTTTCGGTGTTCGATGATGAATATGTATGCTGTGTGTACTCATTGGAATCGCCTCATCGAGGCGATTCTATTGAGTACACACAGCATACATTTGCAAGTTAAAGACGAAAATCTCCTTAATTACCCCCCCCCCCCCACTATTTCTTATGTAGAGGATTTCGCTAGGGGCTCAAAAATGGGTTCGACTCATCCATGGTAAACGAGACATCGGCATTCGAGCCATCGAAGTTCTACTGTATCTTGTATCCCTGGTGGGGCATCTAATCTGGTGTCATTGGGGTGTCCAACTGATACTGGGTTATGTTTGGGCAAGGTTTTAAAAACAATGTCGAAGATTTGTTTGTTTGTTTGTATAAGAGTTTAACGGCCCAGTCAACACTGTTAAGGTCGTTTTTGAGCCTGTCTGTTTACCTATCCACACTTTTACTGGGCAGGCTCACACATAAGCGGTTAACCAGTACAGTGCACAGTCTTTAGCCAGAAACTGACAACTGCCCTTCTTGAATCAGCAGAAGGGAGAGAATGAGAGTAGAAAAGATTTCATGATCAATCTCTACGAAAGAATGTTGCTGACCCCCGCATCCAATCTTGTGTCATTGGGTTGTCCAACTGATACTGGGTTACATTTGGGCTAGGCTTTGTAAACGGTGCTGAAGAAAACATCTGATCAGGAGCTACACTATTTGTCGTTCATATTGAGAGTTTGAAGAATAAAGTATACCGTATTTGCCCTAATTACCGCACTGTGCGCTTAGTTTTTTCAAAATCGTGTCATAAAATCATGGTGAAAAATCTACCTAATTAGTGCACACTTGATACGAACACAACAGCTTCCAAGATGATGCATACTGACATTTAATGGGACAGAAAAAGATACTTAAGCAGAAATAAAGGTAAGTTTTTATAGATTTACTATGAGAGCTTCAAGAGGAGATTACTGTAAAGTGTGCGCTTATGCATTTCCTTTTCAAAAATAGCTTTGGTGTGCGCTTATAGGAGCATGTGCGGTAATTAGGGTGAATACGGTAATTTGATAGATTTTAATACTTGTCCTGCTGAATATTTTAATCTGCCACACCCAAAATCAGTTATCAACCATTCAGATTACTTGATGAAAATTATTGCAACAGATGCACTATCTGAATGACAAACAATGTAGATCCAGATCAGATGGCTTCTTCAGACGCCATCTGATCTGGATCTACATTGTTTGAAGGATAAGACAAATCCTGGCTCAGCAGGACAAGGGTTAATACATTATATTAACCCTTATCTTGCTGTTCACGACAACCCTTTTCTTTGCAAACAGTGCAGATCCAGATCAGATGGCTTCTGAAGAAGCCATCTGATCAGGATCTACACTGTTTGACATTCAATTTATGAATTTGTAGGAATAAATTACATCAGGTAATCTGATTGGGTCAAAGTCAGAAATGGGTGTGGCTAAACTGAATATTCAGCAAGAGAAGGGTTAAGTAATTCTGATAGTCAGAAATGGGTGTGGCAATATTAATTTATTCAGCAGGACTGGAGTTGAAATGACCTGAGAAATGCAAGTGTTTCCAAAATATCAAAGGGCCTCCTTGAGTTTACGTCCCAAAACAACCATCTGATACCATGAAGGTGGGATATAGAATGTAAATAAGGGGACATCTTTATGTCATGAGCTTGAAAAATGAGCAACAACATGGTGCAAGCCTAGCTTTGAGTAAAACTACTTTTACCGTTAGCGAACAAAAAAGGCGTGGATCAGCCCTGCGCGGATGCGCAGGCTGATCCACGACTTTGTGTTCGCTTAGGGCCTAGTAGAATACCTCTTGTTTCTCTACACAAAAATTTCAAGACTCTTGTGAGTCTGTGTCACTGAGCAGGCTGGTTTGCGTCTTACCTGGTCGCAGACTTCGAAGACAAGCTTTCGTGTGACAGGGATCATATATAAGTATACTTTATGTATACAAACACAATAATTAGCTACTAGGGACAGGACAGCAATATGTGGAATTCATAACCATTTCCACTAACATAGATTTGACAACTTGTTGTCATTATAAAATCAAAGCACTATAAACATTTCAAAGCAAAGGGGTTGGGCCACAAGTTCTACCGACATTAATAACGGCCCTCCCCCTAAATCAAAGCACTGACAGCACTGCTGGGTGGATTGTTCCTGAACGTACCATAAAAATCCTAAAAATTCGGACGCCTTTAAGGACTTGCTGTAATTCTCCTAAAATTTCAAGAAATTTGTTTCACAATCCAGCAAGGAGTGAGTGAGTGAGTTTTACATCCCACCAACAGCTATGGTCATACGGAGATGGCACCTCGGTTTAAAGACTCATCCGAAAGTCTGGAGAAGCCCGGGATCGATCATGCGATCCCTGGTTTACAAGGCGAGTAGCGTAACCACTACACCACGGAGGCTTCTAATCCAGCAAGGGGACCAAAAGGTGCAGACTGAATGTCAAACAATGAAGATCCTGATCAGACTGCTCCTTGAGGAGCAGTCTGATCAGGTTCTACACTGTTTCCTCAGACCCATCTGAATACATGTATTTAGGATCCTTACAGTAGGCAAAGAAAATGGTTCTGAACTAGAACTTGGGACTCCCTTAAATTATTGTACTTTACCCAAACAGTTTAGACCCTGATCAGACATCATATTCTGTGGTGTCCAATCTGGGTCTAAACTGTTTGCCAATGTCCCAGTACATGGGCCAAGTCCATGTTTTACAATAAGCTTTCTTTTACACTACTATGGTGTCACAACAACAACAATAGCATGGCTATTTTCTTTAAATATCCATTAGCTGTTTTCCTTCAAATCAGTGATTATATATAGTCACATGGACATCAGGCCTGTAGAGCTTCTGTGCTTAGTAACTTTCGGTCAACTGACATAGAGGATCTTACATGAGTGTTCATGTAACATTGAATTTATTATATGAGTTGAGGAAAAGGGATAAAATGCGAGGCTGTGCCGAGCATTTTATCCCTTTTTCTCAACAAGTTTAATAAATTCAATAATACATGAGCACGAATGCAAGATTCTATTTATCATATGACATTTAAAACACATTTTATTCACGATTTGTTTACAAAAATGTCAATATTCCGCTTTTAGAAAACGAGACGTCGTTAAGGACGTCTTACATGTAACGTTACGGGGCGTTCTTACTAATTTGCATATTGAATCCACTAGTGGATTATCGAATTTATTACATGACGTTATTACACTCTCAGACGTGACGTTATATGATAAAAACAATTAACTCAAAAACTGAGCTTTGATACTGTACTGTTATCCAAGTTCTGTAACGGAAGGTGAGGTAGTTTTTCTCGGGGTACTCCGGTTTTCGCCCATCTCTGATTCACTATCGGCTCGATATGAGTGAGTCGCAGGATCGATCCCGGGCTTCTCCAGACTTTCGGAGGAGTCTTCAAACCGAGGTACCGTCTCCGTATGACCTTAGCTGTTGGTGAGACGTAAAACTCAAACACTCACTCACTCGATATGAGTGAAATAATCTTGAAAGGGCTGTAAAACCAAAAAAAAAAAAAAATACTGTATTGTTATCAAAGGAGTTCACTCTATTTTTTAGTAAAGTTCAGAATTGATACTTGTACATGTATGTATTAGGACAGACCTGTAGAGCCAGAGCAAACAATGCATACCCAGATGAGACGCCGCAGAATCTGGGTCAACACTGTTTACCACTCCTCCAGCTACATTTTGACACAACATCGGGTAGTAAGTTGTATGCTAAGGTGTTGAGGTGTCCAAATATACAGGATAAATACTGTAATACACTCCACTGATATTGGCCCTACCCGCAGTTCAATCACCGTCATGTGAAAAAGTCCATGAAATGGACGTCCCTCTATATCCACCTTATATAGAGAAAACTGGGGTTTACAGGGGTATAAATTATTTTTCTTATTTCTGCTCCAAGACATAGGTTGTGAGTACCCCTTAGAACCCCCTAAATGAAGCGGTCCTAACAGGCACCCACAACCTATGTTTGCAGTACAAATAAGGAAAGTATCACAGATTTTCACCAGAAAAGTAGCCATTTTGGAGATGTGCAAAAATGCACTACGCCACATACCGGTAGGTGTGTTATCATAATGTGATTTTACAGATGCTCTGCCATTCTAAGGAAATAGCAAAACCTGTCATAGTGGCCACCTCTATTAAGCAAGCAACCTGTTTTAAGTAAGTTTGTTTTGTTTGATTTGAGGTTTAACATCCCCAAGTTTGTTTGTTGGTATTGGAGTTTAACAGCCCAGTCAACACTATTTTAGGTCATTTTTGAGCCGGTCAGTTTACCTTTCCACACTTTTCCTAGGCAGCTTATACACAAGCGGTTAACCGATACAGTGCACATTCTTTTGCCAGAAACTTTAAGTAAGCATGTATTCAGTTACAGAAAATGGCAAATATATTAATAACTACATGTATTAAGCAAGACCTCTGATTATCCCTAGCACAAATTTGACTTAAATCTAGAATACTGCCTGCATGTCTCAAAAAAAAAAGGAATGAAAACTAAAACCACAAGACTTTTATCTTTGCTACTTCAATAGTTGTGTATCTTTATTACCTATATAAATTACTTACATCTCAAGGTAAACAATCCTTCATGTAATATAATCCAGTAAAAATACTCCAAAAATGAAATTAAAACCAAACACTCCTTAAGAGAAGAAACATACAGTTAAAAATCACATCAAGGATAAGGTTTACAGATTATCCAATGTAGAAATTAACACCGTATTGTGTTTATGCCTACACAAGTAGGGCTAAACCTACGAAAAGTCGCGAATCACAATATTTTGCCAGGAGCAATCCAAACAGTCATTAAACCTGTCCGCTGACAGAATTTGACCAAAAGCGGGGGATACACATTTTACCATACATACTAATATACAGCGGTACGACACAAAGTAGCTGTCAGCTCTGACAAGGATAATAAACTTTCATAAAAATATTTTATACTGACATTGTTGTACAATGAAGGCTTCAGGGTCAAATATTTCAAAACTTATGACTTCGTTATTTCATAATTATATTATTAAAACTTTGATGATTAAAATGCTATTTTTTCATCATGAAAGCATGCCTACACAAATGCATTGTAAACTTAATTAACTGACGAAAAAACTAAAATTTTCAGATGAAAAAGTGTGATATTTTTCTTATTTCTGCTCAAAATATAGATTGCTGGTACCCGTTAGAACCGCCTCATCGAGACGGTTCTAACGAGTACCCACAATCTATATTTTAGAGCAGAAATAAGAAAAATAAGGTTATCCCCTGTAATCCTCAGTTTCACTATATGAAAGTGGGGTTCAAGGGGGTTTAAATTATATAGGTGTGTTTTCATGATGTAGCTGAAAAAATTGTGAGAAGCTTACTCACATTTTTTTCAGCAAAATTTTACACATTTTTTTTCAGCAAATTTTAATATACATGTATCAAGTATTGTACTTGCCACAATAGCTTACATTTTGACCACTAACGAGCTCGTTAAGTTAACGATGGTTTGAACAACTGGACCCACAATAAAGAGCTTAAAGAGCTCATGTGGTGGCCGTCTCAAATAAATTTCCACTTTAATGAACTTTACAAACTGCACTTTCAACACAACCTGTCTAGCCTGTATCCCTCAAGCCCCACCCTCAGGCCAACGACATATGGTCAACTGTCCATAATGTCATTAGTAACATAATGGCCATTACATGTTAACAAGATGTATTCCCAGTTTTCAGTATTAGGACAAGTGGAGCTAAATTGTAAGAAATCAAAGCATTGAAAGTACTGGCGGGTAAGGCTGCCACGATAAATCGTATAATTGATTAATCGATCGATAAATTCCACAAAAATGATTATCATTTCTGATTTGCTTTTAATCGATTACATGATAGGTACAATTTACTACCCAAAGTTATGCCTAAAATAGCTGGATGAGTGGCAAACAGTGCAGACCCTGATGAGACGCCGCATTCTGCGGCGTCTCATCTGGGTCTACACTGTTTGCTCAGGCCTGTCTGTTCAAATATACATACGGTAAAGTGCAACATATGGTAAGAGTCATGCTCAGACAGAAAGCCAGACAGGTAAAATTATTACAAAAACCTTAGCGATTACTAACCGATTATCGATCGCAATGACAGGACTGATAATCGATTATCTTTTCAACTCCGATTAGCCAGCCCTACTGGCGGGTCAGTTATTTCTGAGTATGGGCTGTAAAAAATGATCCTGAAGGGGATTTGTTTATATTGGAGTTTAACGTCCCAGTCAACACACTATTTTAGGTCATTTTTGAGCCGGTCTGTTTACCTATCCACACTTTTCCTGGGCAGGCTTATACGTAAGCGGTTAACCAACACAGTGCACATTCTTTCCCCAGAAACTGACAACTGCCCTTCTTGAATCAGGGGAAGGGAGAGAATGACCGTAGAAAAGATTTCATGATCAATCTTCACAAAAGAAACTCACCTTATCATTTGCTAGCCTATTGTGGCAAATACTGCCCCAATCTTGCTCTAACTATGACTCAAAAGCCAATGAAGCAGTCCTAGTGAGTACTCAAAATCCAACAAGGCCGTTCTTACAAGTACTCAAAATCCAACGAGGCATTTGTAATGATTACTCAGTCCAATGAAGCAGTTCTACGAAGTACTCAAAATTTCAATAATGTGAATGGAAGCACTCAAAACTCAAAATCTTATGTCTGACGCACATAATAAGAAAAGTATAACAAATTTTCTAAAGAAAACTGCCATTCCTACAGCCATGTTAATATGATGTAGATTTGTTTGTTTTGTTTGAGTTAAGGTTTTACATCCCCATCAACACTATATAGGTCATTTTGGAGACATTGCTTCCAATTTTGTGTGACTTTTACCCGACACTAAGATGAAATGACTTCTCAAGCCCTGTCCCCCAATGAAACCAATAGGGTTTATAAGCATGGACGGTCCAACTTGCACCACTTTGCCTGGGCAGACTTAGATCCTCTAAGCAGTTTGCCAGTACTCGTGTTCGGTCGGTTTCAGCTCTGCGTGGAAGCATCATGCAGCTCATCTATTTCTTCAAGCCCCAGGATTATGCATATGCTCTACCGTTGCATAAAGTGTAGACCCTGATCAGAAAAGCCATAGGAACTGGAGCTTCAATGTTTGTCTTTTGTTTGTTTGAATTGAGGTTTTACATACCTGTCAACACTATTTAGGCCTTTTTCGAGCCATTACTTCCAATTTTTTGGGACTTGTACCCAACATTGAGATGAAATGACATCTCAAGCCCAACTCTCCAAACATACAAATAGGGTTTATATGCAGGGAAAGTCTTGCCTTGGCAGGCTTAGACCTTCTAAGTGGTATACAAGTACTCATGTGCAGTCAACCCATGGGGGCTTTAAGAAATAGATTGCGATGCATGCTGCTTCCATGCAGAGCTGAAACCAACCACAAATGAGTACTGGTAAACCACTTAGGGGTCTAAGCCTGCCGAGGTGAGACGATCCCTACGTATAAACCCTATTTGTATGTTCAGGCTATAGGGCTTGAGATGTCATTTCATCTCAATGTCGGGTAAAAGTCCCACAAAATTGGAAGCAACATCTTTAAAATGACCTAAATAATGTTGAAGGGGATGTAAAACCTGAATTCAAACAAAAACTGAGGTAAAAGTCCTACAAAATTGGCAGCAACGTCTTTAAAATGACCTAAATAGTGTTGAAGGGGATGTAAAACCTGAATTCAAATGAAAACCGAGGTCCCCTGAAAAGGCAGTCTACTATTAAAGGAAAGAATTTGCTCCTGTGGAGCAAATTCTTTCCTTTAAGAGCAGACCCCTATTGACAAAGCAGATGAAAATATCAATTAAATAGTTACCTCCCTTGAAATTATACTTGTTCCTCTTAAAGAACCCTGGGCATCTTCAGTGATCAATACTGTCATTATCGACTTGCAAATGAACATGATTTAAGGCCTAACAATCAACTCTCCATATTTAGCAATGTTTAACCCATTTTGTACCAGAAACCCCAAAACGGGTAATCTGGCAAACAGTGCAGGCCCAGATCAGACGCCGCAGAACGCGGCATCTGATCAGGGCCTACACTGTTTGCAAAAGGTTAAGCCATTTTCAAAACAAATTTTGAAGAAAACACAACCTGACACCCCTAAATTTTGAAATGGACTCCTGCTATATATAAGGAGGAAGATTCCATTTGGTACAAAAAGGGTTAATAGAGTGCATATTAGACCACAAAAAAAACTCAATAAAATAGTTGGTCATTAGTTGAGCAATGTATCAGAGATGGCAGGCATGACCTGGTCAGTTTGAATTTGCATAAATATGTGTACAGAAAATAACAAACAAAGAGCCCCAGTTTTGGTCAGAATTTATGAACTGAGTCACTAGCAGGTTTTTGTTTGTTTGCTTGTTTGTTTGAATTGAGGTTTAACTTCCCTGTCGACAATATTTAGCTCTTTGGAGACGTTGCTACTTTTACTTGACACTGAGATGAAACTAGAACTGTCAGAGGATCTGACTATAGCCCCGCTATAGCCCTGTCAGAGGAGAAAGACTCATGAATTAAAGGTAAAGACTTGTGAGAGGGTTAAATCCCTAACAAGGTACCTACGCCTTATCTAAGTTAAAAAATAAGTTTTGGATAATGAAAAAAGCACATGCACATCTTCAGACCTATATGAAAACACCTGTTAAGTTTCAAAAGGATTGACCTAGAACTGTAAGTGGAGTTGCGATCAAAAGGTAGCTACTCCCTATACATTTTAACATTAGTAGATCTCAAAAATTGTCTAAGTTAAAAAAGGTGAAATAAGTGAAAAAAATTATTTTAGGAAAATGAAAAAAGAATATGCACATCTTCAGACCTATATGAAAACACCTATAAAGTTTCAAAAGGATTGACCTAGAACTGTAAGAGGAGTTGCGGTAACAAGGTAGCTACTCCCTATACATTTTAACATTAGTAGATCTCAAAAATTGTCTAGTTAAACAAGAGGGCCATGATGGCCCTGGATCGCTCACCTGATCGATAGAGTAACAAGTGGGACCCGGGGAGGGCCATTATTAACTCCAGGGCTATAATTTGCATAATGTTCAGAGACGTCTAAAAAGGTGAAGCTTCATACCAAATATCAATAAAGGCTATAATTTGAACAATCTTGGCAAAGGTCCACTAGATATGCTACATACAAAATATCAAAGACCTGGGCCTTGCGGTTTCAGAGAAGAAGATTTTTATTAAAGATATTCCCTGCATAAGCCTATATAAAACCAAATGGCTCCAGGGCGGGGGCATTTTTGGCCTCAGGGCTATAATTTAACCCATCTTGATAGAGGTCCACTAGAGGAAGCTTCACACCAAATATCAAAGACCATGGCCTTGCTGTTTCAGAAGAAGATTTTTAAGGAATATCTCTATATAATATGTTCTATAAAAGTGTTATCCTTTGGAAGCAAGGAATACACCACAGAAGTGAAAAATATGGAGTGTACATGTTTTCTGGGCCAGACTAGCTAGTTTCGGCCAATTAGGCCTCATCAGTGACCCTCAGATATTTTCAAAATTCCACAATGGAATCAATGATCCCAAAGGACAAGAAAATATAATCTACACTATGATGTAGGGCAGGGAGACGTTTTACCGCCGCCACACATTCCCACACACCAGCTGTAGTGAAGTTAAATATGTTCTATAAAAGTGTTATCCTTTGGAAGCAAGGAATACACCACAGAAGTGAAAAATATGGAGTGTACATGTTTTCTGGGCCAGACTAGCTAGTTTCGGCCAATTAGGCCTCATCAGTGACCCTCAGATATTTTCAAAATTCCACAATGGAATCAATGATCCCAAAGGACAAGAAAATATAATCTACACTATGATGTAGGGCAGGGAGACGTTTTACCGCCGCCACACATTCCCACACACCAGCTGTAGTGAAGTTAAATATGTTCTATAAAAGTGTTATCCTTTGGAAGCAAGGAATACACCACAGAAGTGAAAAATATGGAGTGTACATGTTTTCTGGGCCAGACTAGCTAGTTTCGGCCAATTAGGCCTCATCAGTGACCCTCAGATATTTTCAAAATTCCACAATGGAATCAATGATCCCAAAGGATAAGTCTATGTAAAACCAAAGGGCCCCAGGTCGGGGGCAGTTTTGGCCCTAGCACTATAATTTGAACAATCTTGGTAGGGGTCCACTAGATGAAGCTTCATACCAAATATCAAAGACCTGGGCCTTGCGCTTTTAGAGAAGAAGATTTTTAAAGATTTTCGCCATATAAGCCCATGTAAAACCATAGGGCCCCAGGGCGATGGCATTTTTAGCCCAAGCACTATAATGTGGACAATCTTGGTAGGAGTCCACTAGATGAAGCTTCATACCAAATAGCAAAGACCTGGGCCTTGTGGTTTCAGAGAAGAAGAGATTTTTAAAGATTTTCCCTATGTAAGCCCATCTAAAACCAAAGGGCCCCGGAGTGTGTGTGCGTGCGTGGGGGGGGGGGGGGGGGGGGGACCTGGGCCTTGCGGTTTTAGAGAAGAAGATTTTTAAAGATTTTCCCCATATAAGCCCATGTAAAACCATAGGGCCCCAGGGCGATGGCATTTTTAGCCCAAGCACTATAATGTGGACAATCTTGGTAGGAGTCCACTAGATGAAGCTTCATACCAAATATCAAAGACATGGGCCTTACGGTTTCAGAGAAGAAAATTTTTAAAGGTTTTCCCTATATAAGCCCATGTAAAACCAAAGGGCCCCGGAGCGGGGGCATATTTGACCCCAGCACTATAATTTGAACAATCTTGGTAGGGGTCCCCTAGATGAAGCTTCATACCAAATATCAAAGACCTGGGCCTTACGGTTTCAGAGAAGAAGATTTTTAAAGCTCTTCCCTATATAAGCCCATGTAAAACCAAAGGGCCCTGGAGCGGGGGCATTTTTGGCCCCAGCACTATAATTTGAACAATCTTGGTAGGGGTCCACTAGATGAAGCTTCATACCAAATATCAAAGACCTGGGCCTTGCGGTTTCAGAGAAGAAGATTTTTAAAGATTTTCCCTATATAAGCCCATGTAAAACCAAAGGGCCCCGGAGCGGGGGCATTTTTGGCTCCAGCACTATAATTTGAACAATCTTGGTAGGGGTCCACTAGATGAAGCTTCATACCAAATATCAAAGACCTGGGCCTTACGGTTTCAGAGAAGAAGATTTTTAAAGATTTTCCCTATATAAGCCCATGTAAAACCAAAGGGCCCCAGGGCGGGGGCATTTTTGGCCCCAGCACTATAATTTGATCAATCTTAGTAGGGGTCCACCAGATGAAGCTTCATACCAAATATCAAAGACCTGGGCCTTGTGGTTTCAGAGAAGAAGATTTTTTAAGTTTTTGGTGAAAAAAATCTGTTTTTGGCTCCTATGACCTAGATGTGCAACGGACCGGAACCATTTGAACAACTTTGAAAGGGGACCACCTAAGGATCATTCCTGTGAAGTTTGGTCAAAATCCGATCAGTGGTTTAGGAGGAGATGTCGTTTATAGAATTGTTTACGGACGGACGGACGGACGCACGCACGGACGGACCCACATTTTGGGTTTGTGTGGCTGCACCTGTCCATATTTTATGGGGCTAAAATTTTTATGTGGCTAACGGTTCATGTGGCTATAAGACACACAAATCTGTACATCTAATGTGGCTATCCACACAAACTTTGGACATCAGCCACATAAAGGCTGTCTGTACGAAACCGTCTTTGTCTAAACTTATGTGGCTACCAGAGGTTGTGATATCTAGCCCTCTAAAGGTAGAACAGAACTTTCTTTATAGTGCACTGATACATCTTATGGGTCTAGCTCCTCACATAGAGGGACTTTTTCCTACTGCAGCATTCAGCCCCAGGACAGCCAGTTAAATTTATGTGGCTCAGCCCCATAATCTCAAAGTTTAGCCTCATAATCCTGGACATCCATGTCCAAGGATGTCCAAGGTGATGGACATAAATTTATGTGTCTTTTTTTACCTAAAAGAAGCCACATAAACCCATTTTGTAAGAATGGACGGACGCAAGGACGGACGCACGACGGACGACAGACGAAAAGTGATCCCAAAAGCTCACCTCGTCACTACGTGACGGTGAGCTAAAAAGGTGAAATAAGTGAAAAAAATTATTTAAGGATAATGAAAAAAGAATATGCACATCTTCAGACCTATATGAAAACACCTGTAAAGTTTCAAAAGGATTGACCTAGAACTGTAAGAGGAGTTGCGGTAACAAGGTAGCTACTCCCTATACATTTTAACATTAGTAGATCTCAAAAATTGTCTAAGTTAAAAAAGGTTAAATAAGTGAAAAAAATTATTTAAGGATAATGAAAAAAGAATATGCACATCTTCAGACCTATATGAAAACACCTGTAAAGTTTCAAAAGGATTGACCTAGAACTGTAAGAGGAGTTGCGGTAACAAGGTAGCTACTCCCTATACATTTTAACATTAGTAGATCTCAAAAATTGTCTAAGTTAAAAAAGGTGAAATAAGTGAAAAAAATTATTTAAAGATAATGAAAAAAGAATTTGCACATCTTCAGACCTATATGAAAACACCTGTAAAGTTTCAAAAGGATTGACCTAGAACTGTAAGAGGAGTTGCGGTAACAAGGTACCCACTATCAAATATTACAGACAGACGGAATTCCGGACAAGATTACAGACAGACAGACAGATGGAATTCCGGACAAGGCAAATCCAATATAGCCCCCACTTTTTCAAAGCGGGGCTATAATGACAACTCTAGCCCTGCCGCCCAATGAAACCAAAAGGCTTATATATAAATTGGATGGTCTGACTCACAGCAGTTTGCCTGGGCAGGCTTAGTCCTTCTAAGCAGTTTACCAGTACATGTGGTCAGTTTCAGCTCTGTGTGGAAGCACTGTGCAGCCAAATTTATTTCTCCAAGCCCGATGGGCGGGGGGAGAGTCAATTTAGGGGTGTCAGGTTGCATTTTCTTCATAATTTATTTGGAAAATGGTTGAACTTTTTGCAACAGTGTAGCGAGTATGAGTGTTTGAGTTTTATGTCTCACCAACAGCTAAGGTCATACGGAGACTGGTCCTCGGTTTAAAGACTCATCCAAAAGTCTGGAGAAGCCCGGGATCAACCCTGCAACCCCTGGTTTACAAGGCAAGTAGCATAACCACTACACCACAGATTTGTTTAATTTGAGGTTAAACGTCCCTATCAACACTGTAAGGGTCATTATGAAGACATTCGTTCCAATTTTGTGGGACTTTTACCCAACACTGAGATGAAATGACATCTCAAGCCCTGCCACCCTGTGAAATCAATAGGGTTTATAAGCATGGACATTCTGACACTCACACTGTTTTGCCTGGGCAGGCTTAGATCCTCTAAGCGGTTTACCAGGACTCGTGTGTGGATCGGTTTCAGCTCTTCGTGGAAGCATTATGCAGCCCATCTATTTCTTCAAGCCCCGATGGGCGGGGCCTACAAAGTAGCACTATCATAATAATGAGATCTGTCTAATCTGCTCTTGGTAATACCCACTTGATGCAACATAAAATGGGTATTCAATAAGGAGCCCACTTGGGTAATATTAATTTGTACTAATTTATTAATTACGGCCCCCGCCCATCGGGGCTTGAAGAAATAAATGGGCTGCATGATGCTTCCACGCAGAGCTGAGTCCAACCCACATACGAGTACTGGTAAACCGCTTAGAGGATCTAAGCCTGCCCAGGCAAAGCGGTGAGAGTCGGACCGTCCATGCTTATAAACCCTATCGGTTTCATTGGGCGACAGGCTTGAGATGTCATTTCATCTCAATGTCGGCTATAAGTCCCACAAAATTGGAAGCAAGGCCTCCAAAATGACCTATACAGTTGTGATGGGGACGTTAAACCTAAAATCAAACAAACTAATTAATTAACCCTTATCTTGCTGTTCACGACAACCCCTATCTTTGCAAACAGTGTAGATTCAGATCAGATGGCTTCTGAAGAAGCCATCTGATCAGGATCTACACTGTTTGGCATTCAGTTTAAGAATTTGTAGCAATAAATTACATCAAGTAATTTGATTGGTTGATAGACAGAAATGGGTGTGGTTTAAATGAATATTAAGCAAGATAAGGGTTAAGCTTACCTTACAACTTGAAAGAGGCTTAAATGCATCTTCACAGTGTATTGTGCTAAAACAGTTCTGTACATCCCTTGTGCACTTGTAAAAAGCAAGCACCTGAAAGGCAAAAATAACAACACGGCACATGATGTTATATGGAACAGAAAGTGTCAAATCTATAAGAATTCTACGGAACCCGGGAAGAAACATGCATTTTCTTTTTTAATATGTTGTGCGTACAAGATAATAAGTTGTGCCTGCAAGATACATTGTATTATGTTGTCCGTACAAGATCTATGTTGTGCAAACAAGATAATATCTTGTGCGCACAAGATATTAAGTTGTGGGAACAAGATATTATCTTGTGTGCACAAGATATTAACTTGTGTGCACAAGATATTAACTTGTGTGCACAAGATATTATGTTGTTCGCACAAGATAATAACTTGGGTGCACAAGATATTAACTTGTTCGCACAACATATTAAAATAAATTGCATGTTCCTTCCAGGGTTCCATAGAATTCTAACCAAGATTTTTATTTGGATTTTTGTTACATTTTAATGTATTTTTCATTGGATTCAAATAGGTATTTTACTTTTACCACATTCACTCTCTTGGTTAGTTCAGCAGACGACAAATTATTGATATTTTTCTTTTCCCAGAAAACAGGACTTGACATCACATGCAAATTGTCTCCAATTTGCATGAAATGTCAAATCCTGTTTTGCGTGTGTATTCTGTAATTATTTAGATGCTCTTACATTTACTTGACCTCATAAACTGCTGGGGCCCCGGCCCATTGCGGCTTGGAGAAATAGAGTGGCTGCACAGTGCTTCCATGCAGTGCTGAAACTAACCTCACAAGAGTACTGGTAAAACTGCTAAGAAGGTCTAAGCCTGCCCAGGCCAAGTAGTGCCAGATCGACCAGCCTTATTGGTTTCATTGGTCAGCAGGGCTTGACATGTCATTTTCATCTCAGTGGTGGGTAACAGTCCCACGAAATTGGAAGAAACGTCTCCAACATGACCTAAATAGTGTTGACAGCAACATTAAACCTCAATTCAAACAAACAAAATCATGAACAGCTGCTCTATTCCTGTTGTTGTTTTTTTTACCTTTTTGCTTTTCTTTTTCTTTTCAAACCCACGGCCCCGCCAATCGGGGCATGAAGAAATATATGGGCTGCATGATGCTTCCATGCAGAGCTGAAACCGACCGGTACATGAGTACTGGTAAACCACTTAGAGGATCTAAGCCTGCCCAGGCAAAGCAGTGCGAGTCAGCCCGTCCATGCTTATAAACCCTATTGGTTTGATTGGGCGGCAGGGTTGAGATGTCATTTCATCTCAATGCCGGGTAAAGTCCCCAAAATTGGTAGCAATGTCTCCAAAATGACCTTTACAGTGTTGACAGGGACGTTAAACCTCAAATGAAACAAACTTCTCAAACCTGTATAGTTGTACAAAACAGCGCTTGGCCTCATGGAAGATGTCTTCAGTCTCTTTGGATAAAGTTGATTATCATTTTTACTATAAGTATTATACATGTAATTATTATTATAATCATTACTGTTAACTCTTATCATGCTGTTTACGACAACCCCTATCTTTGGAAACAGTGTAGATCCAGATCAGATGGCTTCTGTTTGACATTAAATTTATGAATTTGTAGGAATAAATTACATCAAGCAATCTGATTGGTTCAAAGTCAGAAATGGGTGTGGCTAAACTGATTATTCAGCAAGAGAAGGGTTAAGACTCACTTTTACTGGATGCATCCGAAATTCAACACAAAATGTGTAGATTCAGTCAGGCTCACAGGATTTTAACACCAAATGACAACTGTGATGCAAGAATCGATGATGATGCACGCTTGATTACCAGGTATCAGACTATATTAATTACAGCCAGACAAAACAACTTGAATTTCAGTTATTGATCATCTATACAATGTCATGCAGAAGCTTGACCTGACGAGAAACTTGTTTTTCATTCATTTAAGATACAAAGAATCTTATAAGAATGTTCAGTTCCTATTGATTTTTGTTTGTTTGTTTGATTTGAGGTTTAACATCCCTGTCAGCACTGTATAAGTCATTTTGGTGATGTTGCTTCCAATTCTGTGGGACTTTTACCTGACACTGAGATGAATGACATCTCAAGCCCTGCCACCCAATGAAACCAATAGGGTTTATAAGCATGGACGGTCCAGCTCGTGCGCACCGGTTTGCCTGGGCAGGCTAAGATCCTCTAAGCAGTTTACCAGTACATGTGTGCGGGTCGGATTCAGCTCTGCGTGGAAGCATCATGCAGCCCATATATTTCTTCAAGCCCCCATGGGCGGGGGCCGTATTTAAGATACAGAGAATCTTATAAGAATGTTCATTTCCTACTGATAACCCTTAACCCATTGTATACTAGTGAACTCTTCCATGTCTATATGTTGGACAAGTCCATTTGTCATATAAGGGATGTCAGGCCATTTATTTTGGTTTTAATTTTATTTCTGACGGAAAAAAATTGTTAGCAAATAGTGCAGGTCCTGATCAGAGGCAGTGTTCTGCAGGGTCTGATTTGTGTCTGCACTGTTTGCCAAGGTACCCCTTTTGGGGTTTCCCCGCATACAATAAGTTCAGATGCAAAGAAAAAGTATCTATGCCATCTGCTGCATATTTTTGCAAAGCTTACAAACATATTTTTGCATACAGGCATACAGTGTGGACCCCGATCAGACGGCTCCCCAATTAGACTTCTTCTAAAGTAACCAGCAGGCAACGGCCCCCGCCAATCAGGCCTTGAAGAAATTGATGGGCTGCATGATGCTTCCACCCAGAGCTGAAACCGACCGCACACAAGTACTGGTTCACTGCTCAGAGGACCTAAGCCTGCCCAGGCAAAGCGGTGCAAGTCCATGCTTATAAACATGTTCCATCCATGCTTATAAACCCTATTGGCTTCATTGGATGACAGGGCTTGAGATGTCATTTCATCTCAATGTCAGGTAAAAGTCTCACAAAATTGGAAGCAACGTCTGTCTCCAAAATGACCTATACATTGTTGATGGGGATGTTAAAACCTCAAATCAACCAATCAACCAGCAGGCAATAACAGACAACAACTGACGTCACTGGCAACATCAGTTTGACATCCCCTGTGCTGAGGTCTGCCATTTTCAAAGGTGACAACAAAGGTATTCTGAACTACCCGTATGACCTAGCTTACCAAATGTGCACAAAAACTATTTTTCTCTGACTTACTGCCTTACTCTTCAAAGTTCCAAAAGTTTCTAGACATGCTAGAGTCTAATCCAACAGACAACAATGCAGACAACAGTTGTTGTGATTGGCCCCTGAACACATCAACCACTTCCTTTTCAAACAGTACAGACCCAGATCTACACTGTCATGCAGTTTGTGAATTGAAGGAATGCATTAAATCAAGTAATTTGATTGGTGGATAGTCAGAACTGGGTGTTACTTTAATTTATTCAGCAGGATAAGGTTTAGTGTACACGTAGCCAATAGGAACTCACAAAAGTTGAAAAGTTACCCTTTTTAAGAATGGTGGAAATGAACTTTTGAGTATTTTAACCCATTCAGTACCAGAAACCCCTAAAGGGGTACCTTTGCAAACAGTGCCCAGGCCCAGATCAGATGCCGCAGAATGCGGCGTCTGATCAGGGCCTACACTGTTTGCAAAACATTCAGCCAGTTTGCAAATAGATTTTGAAGAAAAACCAACCTGACACCCCTAAATTTTGAAATGGACCCTTGCTATATATAAAGAGGAAGATTCCATTCGGTACAAAAAGGGTTAATTCATTTTAAATACATGTTCCAGTAAATCATAACGCATAATGAATGCACCCTCAAGGAATAAGGTTTCAACTGCATATGGATGGCCCCGCCCATCACGGCTTGGAGAAATAGATTGCCATGCAGAGCTAAAATTGAAAATAAGCAAACCGATAGTTTAGCACTCACTATGCATATTGTACGTGCATGCAATCATTATGCATACTTAACATTTGCACAACAAAAAATTATTTGCAATAAACAGAAATCACTTAAAACATAAGCATTTTCTGTCCATATCATACTTGCTGCTCTTAACTCTTATCATGCTGTTCACGACAATCCATATCTTTGGAAACAGTGTAGATCCAGATTGGCCATCTGATCAGGATCTACACTGTTTGACATTCAGATTATGAATTTGTAGGAATAAATAACATCAAGTAATCTGATTGGTCTCAAAGTCAGAAATGGGTGTGGCTAAACTGAATATTTAGCAGGATAAGGGTTAACCATTTTCCAGTTGATTACATTAATTTTGCTATACCCAATTCTGACTTATATCCACCAATCAAACTACTCAATATTATGTTTTTGTAAAATTCACAAACTGCATGACAAACAGTGTAGATGCTGGTCAGAAGCTATCTGATCCGGATATTTTATTATATTCAAAACTTTTGGATACCATGCAAGGTATAAAGGTAGCAGTTGTTGTGTTCAGCAGGAAAATGTTTAACCCATTTAGTACTGGAAACCCCAAAACGGGTACCAGGGCAAACAGTGCAGGCCCAGATCAGATGCCACAAAATGCGACGTCTGATCAGGGCCTCCACTGTTTGCTAAAAGTTCAGTTATTTTCCAAACAAATTTTGAAGAAAACACAGCCTGACACCCCCAAATTTTGAAATGGACTCCTGCTATATATAAGGAGGAAGATTCCATGTGGTATAAAAAGGGTTAAAGGAAAAAAATTGCTTCCACATGGGAGAAAATTCCTTCTTTTAAGAGTATTTGTTTGTTTGAATTGTAGTTTTAGGTCCCCGTCAACACTATTTAGGTCATTCCAATTTTGTGGGACTTTAACCTGACACTGAGTTGAAGCTCTTCCGGCCAAACAAACTGATAGAGTTTATAATAATATAATGCAAGGAATGCCAAACTTGCACCACTTTGTCTGGACAGGCTTCAAACTTCTAAGCAGTTTACCAGAACTCACTTGCAGTAAGCTTCAGCTCTGGGTAGAAGCATCATGCAGCCCAATCTATTTTTTCCAAGCCTTGATGGGTGGGCGCAAGTTCCTTTAAGAGTAGCCTCGCGCTCCACTTGGAGAAAAAGAGGATTTTTTTTCTGAATTTTCCTTAGGTTTTGTGTAAGGCTAGCAAGGTTAATCGGATAATCGATTATTCAATCGATAAATTCCACAAAAATGATTATCATTACTGATATGCTTGCAATTGATTATTTGATACCGTAAGTACAATTTACTACCCAAAGCTGTGCCTAAAATAGCTGTATGAGTGGCAAACAATGCAGACCCAGATGAGATGCCGCATTCTGCGGCATCTCATTTGGGTCTACACTGTTTGCTCAGGCCTGTCTGTTCAAATACATATGGCAAAGTACAGCATATGGTAGGAGTCATACTCAGAGGTGAAATTATGTCCATATCTTCAGTGATTACTAATCGATTATCGATCACTGACAGGAATGATAATCGATTATCTTTTCAGCCCCGATTTAAGCCAGCCCTAGTTTTGTGTAATAATATGTCTCTTATGACTACTCTGCTGAATAGCTTTACAATTCTAGTGTGTGTGTGTGAATTCGGGTTCAACGTCACTTTCAACAATTTTTCAGTCATATCACGACAGTTTCTGGTTGCGACAGGGAGCTCAATGCTCACTCTCATAGTGCTGCCTCACTGAAGTATCATGTCCCAGACACACTACATGATACCACACCCAGTCACAGTATCTTGACACTGGGTCGACCAGTCCTAGCTCTACCCCATAAATCTGAGTGCCAAGCGAGGAGCAGCTAGTACCATTTTTAATGACTTTGGTATGTCGCGGCCCGGGATCGAACCCATGAGCGGACACTCTACCAACTGAGCTATCGGGGCCGGTAATTACCATCCTAGTAGTCAGCGGAACTAAATCAGTAAAATATGATTTCCCTTGAGACAAATGAGCAGCCATAATTGAAATTCACAAACTTCTGTATCCTCTCTGGGCCAAAGAGAGGTTGGGTGGACCATAAAAACCCTAACTATTATTCCCAACATCCCTTTGTTTGTTTTCTACGTTTTACATCCCCATCAACACTATATAGGTCATTTCTGAGATGTTGCTTCTGTTTTTGTGGTACTTTTACCCAGCAACGAGATGAAATGTCATCTCAAGCCCTACTGCCAAAGAAAGTGCTTGGGCTTAAGAAGCAGTCTGACAAGCATCACTTTTCCTGGGCAGGCTTAGCCCTTCTAAGCAGTTTACCAGTACTCATGTGCGTTCAGTTTCAGCTCTGTGTGGAAGCCCCATGCTGCCCAATCTATTTCTCCAAGCCCTGATAGGTGGGGGCCCCAACATTCAATTGTACTTACCCAGATGTGATATCGAATATATACTCCCAGTTTCCATAGCAACCAGTGTCATTTTCACTTCATACTAAATCTAGAACCATCCAGTCTTCCAGAAAGTCTTAGAATATGGACTTCCCACACAATTATAAAGCACATTCTTCAAAACCTGCTGCACACGAGTATTAAACAGTAGTGCGTGCTGCAGTATTATTGGATTAATCACTCTTTCTTCAAGGAGACCAGCCTTTCCATCAAAATGACAACCAATACTTCAAGTCCTGCAAATTAGAAAATTAATCTGTGTTGCAGTTAATTAACTACATGTATTATCCCTTAACCCTTTTAGTACCAAAAGGAATCTTCCTGACCTTCTACATAGCAGGAGTCCATTTTAAAATTTAGGGGTGTCAGGTTGTGTTTTCTTCAATGGCTGAACATTCTGCGGCGTCTGATCAGGGCCTTCACTGTTTGCCACCCGTTTTGGGGTTTCTGGTACAAAAAAAAATGGGTTAAGATGCCAAGAAAAACTACATCTGAAAATGTTGTCTGCTTAATATGTTGTCTGCTGAATATTCTTGCAAAGTTTGAAGAAATATTTTTTCATACTGGCAAAAGCATTGCTTTTATTTTCTCTAATAGGTCAGAATGGCCTTGCTTAAATCTCTGACCTTATGTTCTATCATATTCAAAACTTTTATGCATAACAGGCAAAAGTCTTGTTATACACTAATGATTCTAAGTGCTGGGACAGACAGGCCTAAGCAAACAGTGCAGACCCACTGACGGAGCAGTCTGATCAGGGTCTACACTGTTTGCCATTCCGTCTGCACCTTTTGGACACCTTGCTGGATTATGAAACAAATCTGTTAAATTTTTAGGAGAATTACAGCAAGTCCTCTAGGTGTGGGAATTCTTAGAATTTTCACAGTAGTTTTAATGACATTTTCACCAGATAAAAAAATCAAAGCACTGACAGAACTTTTCAAAAAAAAAAAATAATATAACACAACCTGCCAATCACGACTATTATTATCGTCTCCTTTGTCGTTTGCTTGTTACTTTAAGTCATTTTCGCAAACAGTGTGGAGCAGTCTGATCTGGATCTGCACTGTTTGCCTGTATGCAAATTTTTTTTAAAAAGTTTGCAAGAAGATTCAGCAAACAACCTAAGCAGACGACATTTTCAGATGCAGTTTTTCATGGCATTTTAAAGGATTAACTTTGAAATGGAATCCTGCTATATATTGAAATGGAATCCTGCTATAAGATGGACCATGCCAGTCATTACGAAAAAGGTTAACCCTTATTCCGCTGAATATATTAATTAAGCCACACCCATTACCAGCTATAAGCCAATAAGATTACTTGATATATTATATTCATTCAGTTCACAAACTGCATGGCAAACAGTGTTGATCCTGAATAGATCAGAGCAGAAGCCATCCGATCTGGATCTACACTGTTTGCAAAGGTAGGGGTTGTCATGAACAGCAGTATCAGGGCTAAGATGCCAAGAAAAACGTATCTGAAAATGTTGTCTGCCTATGTGTGCATTGGAGTTTTACGTCCCACCAACATTTAAGGTCCTACGTAGACAGGACCTCGGCTTAGAGACTCATCCTAAAGTCTGGAGAAGCCCGGGATCAAACCCACAACCCCTGCTTTAAGAGGCAAGTATAGCTTAACCACTTAACCACTGAGGCATCTTAGTAACTCTAAACCTTATTGGTTTAATTGGGCGACAGGGCTTGAGAAGTCATTTCATCTCAATGTTGGGTAAAAGTCCCACAAAATTAGAAGCAACGTCTCCAAAATGACCTATACAGTGTTGACGGGGACGTTAAACCTCAAATCAAGCAAAACAAAAATCTTAGTAACTCTGTCTATGTTCTCTGCTGCATCTTCTAGCAAAGTTTTCAAACATATTTTAAATTCTCATACAGGCAAATAGTATGGACCCTGATCAGACTGCTCCTAAAGGAGCAGTCTGATCTGGGTCCACACTGTTTGCAATGATGACCTTTAAAGTACATATACATGTAATCAGTAGCAGACAATAAAGCAGACAAAAATTGTTGTGATTTGCATCTTAAGTGTTAAAGAAGGGTATAAACTCTAAAATATGATTATATCTTTAATACTGGAATAAAAATTTTATATATCCATTATGTACACTGGCCTTCAAGGTATAATAGCTGATCATGGGGAATTATTACAACAATTCATACATAAATACTTATCTATGCCAAATTATTACAACAAATGTCGTCTGATCTGTTGTGTGCTGGCTACTTTAATAAAAGTCATTGTGGTAAACAGTGTGGACACTGATCAGACTGCAAATGGTGGGGACCCAGACCATACTGCCCCTCAAGGGGCAATCTGATCGGGGTCCAGGACTACAGAGTCTTGCACTCTAAACCCTTATCCTGACATTCTAAAGAAGCCATCTGATCAGGATCTCCACTGTTTGACATTCAGTTTGTGAATTTGTAGGAAAAAATTACATTGAGAAAACTGATTGGTCCAAAGTCAGAAATGGGTGTGGCTAATTCAAATATTCAGCAAGTGCGAGATTCTGATGAGATCACTTGAAACATATCAATTATTATGTATCTGTGTGGGACAAGTCATAACATACTCCCTATTATGCCAACTTCCGAGATATTACATGGCCAAAGTTGGCATAAGGAGCATAATTATGGTTGCATCTGCCCTTGTATCCTGCTGAATAATTAATTTAGCCACACATATTTCTGATTTTGACCCAATAAGATTGCTTGCTTGATGTAATTTATTCCTGCAAATTCACAAAATGAATGATCAATAGTGTAGATCCTGATCAGATGGCTTCTTCAGAAGCCATCTGATCTGGATCTACACTGTTTGCAAATTATTTAAGGTAGGGGTTGTTGTGATCAGCAGGATAAGGGTTAACCCTTGTCCTGCTGAACCCGGATATGCCTTTTCTTTGAAACAATGTAGATCCAGATCAGATGGCTTCTGAAGAAGCCATCTGATCAGGATCTACATTGTTTGTCATTCAGGTTGTGAATTTGTTGTAATAATTTGCATCAAGCAATCTGATTGGTTGATAATCGGTAGTGGGTGTGGCATATATGAATATTCAGCAGAACAAGGGTTAACAGAAGGCTTGTTGCTTTGAATGACAAACAATTGACACAAAGCTACTAACTACAGAAGCTTCCCATCTGCAATCATCCACGTGACTGTCGCTGACTATGCACAAGATCCAGGTACCGCCTATTTAAAAGTTTTCTTGTGAGGTCAGAGCCCTGTATAAATCGTAAAATCTGGGCTGGGCTTTGATTTACATTATTATCATGAAATGTCTAAGCACACTGTGAGCTCTTATTTCGGCAAATACGGTAAATGGATTACAGCAGTGGCCCCCGCCCATCAGGGCTTGAAGAAATAGATGGGCTGCATGATGCTTCCACGCAGAGCTGAAACCGACCTGCACACGAGTACTGGTAAACCTTTTAGAGGATCTAAGCCTGCCCAGGCAAAGCTGTGCGAGTTGGATTGTCCATGCTTATAAACCCTATTGGTTTCATTGGGCCTGCCGCAAAAGATGTCATAAGATGGCTTGAGATGTCATTTCATCTCAATGTCAGGTAAAAGTCCCACAAAACTGGAAGCAATGTCTCCAAAATAACCTTGACGGTGTTGACGGGGATGTTAAACCTCAAATCAAACAAACTAATGGATTACAGCAGACAAGGAGCAAAAATTCAGTTAAAAAATTTCATTCACCTCTGATTAACGATCGGCTCGATATAAGTGAAATGATCTTGAAAGGACCGTAAAACCAAAACTAAAAAAAAAAAAAATTAGTCAAAAAATAATAAGGTTATCAAGAAAACTTCATCAAGACACACAAGAAAACATGTCAAGTCCGCAAACTGAGAAAAAACATTTCATCCTAATTTGATTTCTCAATCATAAAACATCCTTATTCATAATTATGACGACCTGTCAAAGGGCAAGAATTTGAAATTGACTGTCATTTGGTAAAACATTAATGTAAAAATCGTTGTAAACATTAACATAAGAATTTTTGCCAGAGGGCATAAAAACACAAATTGAAGTTCAATTCATTATGTCCTAGATATGAACATATACATCTTAACCCTATTTGTACCAAATGGAATCTTCCTCCTTATATATAGCAGGAGTCCATTTCGAAATTTTGGGGTGTCAGGTTGTGTTTTTGTCAAAATTTATTTGGAAAATGACTGAACTTTTAGCAAACAGTGGAGGCCCTGATCAGACGCCGCATTCTGCGGCATCTGATCTGGGCATGCTATGTTTGCCAGGGTACCTGTTTTGGGGTTTCCAGTACAAAAAGGGTTAAAATTGATCAGTGGAAGACAAATGGGATGGAGTGTGACACAGAAAAAAGAAAGTTACCGACACTTAATTGCCAAAAGTGATAAGGATCCAATCAGTGTGTGGTCAGGTTTGTGTCTCCACTTAGCCTTTCAATAATCATACCAGGTTCAAAATTATAGTGTACCTGTAACGTAAAAATAAAACAAAAAGGGGCACCTTGAGGCCTTGCTGTAATTCTCCTAAAATTTTAACAAATTTATTTCATGATCCAGCAAGGAGTACAATTTCAAGATGCAGATGGAATGGCAAATAGTGTAGACCCTGATCAGACTGCTCCTTCAGGAGCAATCTGATCTGGGTCTGCACTGTTTGCTTAGGCCTGTCTGTCCCAGTATTAAAGGATCATTATGGTAACGCACCTCTGTTAAGCAGCTACCAGGGGAAAAATCTAAAATGCTGCCTAACGGAGGTGGTTGTTCAGAATAAGGAAATGTCTGAGAGGGTGTAATAGCCTGATAAAAACAGGTCAAAATTTATGATAATTGAAGGTGTAGGGTTAGGGTTAAAATTGACTAGGTGTTGTCAATATGTGTCAAATTAGGCGAGTCCACCAGAAGCTTCGGTAGAGTTACTTTCGCATGCTTTCTGCAAGCGGACCAAATGGCCATATATGCCTCAGCTTTGTTTATGTTACAGCTGAATTCACATAGTCTGGTGACTTACCTTTTTGTTAATATGAGGCAAGCATACATATTTGACCTTGACCTTCATTTCTGATTCAATGACTTTGTACCTCCAGGAGGGTCAGAGCCTTTGGCAGAATTCTTGTTTATACTGATAGCAAAATGGTATTTTTTTCCAGAAATAAACACACCAGAAAAGAATATAATTTTTCTATTTTTACTTCCAATTTTCGGCTATTAAGTGAGCACTGACTCTTTGATGGAGAGAATTTAGGTTTTGTCTGCTAGTCTGGAGAGAGAGGTGGCTGCTCAGCAGAGGTTAAATAGATAGATGTTTTGAGATAAATAACTGTTGCTGCTGAAGAGAAGAGGCTGCTAAAAAGAAGTGGCTGTTAGTGGAGGTTTTGCTGTTACTGTTGCACTTAACCTGTGCCTACTCCAGTCTAAGTAAAATTTCATCAGTCACAAAAATATCAGTATACGCCCATCGGGGCCTGGCAAAATAGATTGGGATGCACGGTGCTTCGTTACGCAGAGCTGAAACCGACCGAACTTGAGTACTGATAAACAGCTTAGGTCTAAGCCTGCCCAGGAAATGACTGCTTCTTAAACCCTAGCGGTTTCTATGGGCGGTAGGGCTTGAGATGTCATTTCATCTCAATGTTGGGTAAAAGTCCCACAAAATCGGAAGCGATGTCTCCAAAATGACCTGAATAGTGTTGACGGGGACGTAAAATCTCAACTCGAACAAACAAACAAAAAATGTCAGTTTTATTTGTCATTTGCTGAATTAACACTTGAAGCACTAAGGAAAATTCTGGTGCAGATTTTTTTTTTGTTTAATATTTTTTTTCAGGGTGTCGGCATGGTTATTACTTTGGATCTACTGTAAAATTCTAAAAATTGGGACACCTTGAGGACTTGTTGTAATTCTCCTAAAATTTTTAACAAGTTTGTTTGACGATCCGGCAAGGAGTCCAAAAAGTGGAAACAGAATTGCAAACAGTGTAGACCCGGATCAGACTGCTCCTTCAGGAGCAGTCTGATCTGGGTCTGCACTGTTTGCTTAGGCCTGTCTGTCCCAATACTTAGGATCATTACGGTAAATATCAATCATAATAGCAAATACATGTATTTACCAAATCCATCATATGGTTCAGAAAATATGAGTATTCTTTAAACTTTTAACTTAAAAATATTGATGTAAGATTTTTTGTACATAATATTTCTAAGTCTGTAACCTTGACCTTGTGGTCATAAGTTTGGACATGGGTATTGCTGAATAAAACGCTGGACCTTTATTCATCATCATAGCAATCTGCTGGGGTCAGCAACATTCTTTTGTGGAGATTGATCATGAAATCTTTTCTACGGTCATTTTCTCCCTTCCACTCATTCAAGAAGAGCAGTTGTCAGTTTCTGGTGAAAGAATGTGCACTGTACTGGTTAACCACTTACGTATATGCCTGCCCAAGAAAAGTGTGGATAGGTAAACTGACAGGCTCAAAAATGACCTAAATAGTGTTGACTGGGCCGTTATACTCCAATACATACAAACAAACAAAATCTTAATATTTTTGGAACCCATTACCCAGAACCATGTTAAAATGAACAATGTTATAAAAAGTTTGTGGTGTATCTCCCAAGACACAAATATTTGAGTCCCTAAAAACTTCATGAGATTAATGCTCTGCATGCTGGGTATTTTTTTTGCAGCAGACGTCAGTTTGAAATATTTTCCTTGTTTTCCCAGAAAACAGGATATGACATCTCATGCAAATTGTCTCCTATGGAGACAATTTGCATGAGATGTCAAGTCCTGTTTTCTGGGAAAAATAAGATTACTATCAACAATTTGTCATCTGCTGACTTAGCCTAGAGAGTGCTAAGGTTAAAACCTGTAACCTTCTCTGCACTACCACACAGTGTCAAACATTTTAGATTTGTAATGTTTTTGTTCTAGTCACACTTCATCTGTCATTATCCCTGCAGATCAATCATCTATCATCACCATCGATCAGTAACTGATCACTATCGGTACAATGGTGTTACAGATCAAAGGCACAGCCCTAGGATATAGTCATCACTCCATACACATTGTGATGTCATCTTACTAGATAAACTCAAATATCAGGGGTAGATTATAAACACGCCTACACAAATACATTGTAAATTTTACGGCCGAAAATCGAAAATTTTAAGATGAAAAATTGGGATATTTTTCTTATTTCGGCCCAAAATAAAGATTGTGGGTACACGCTAGAATCGCCTTATTGAGTACCCACAATCTATATTTTAGAGCAGAAATAAGAAAAATTAGTTAAAGGTTTACCCATGTAAAACCCAGTTTTACTATATAAAAGTGGGGTTCAAGGGGGTCAAAATTATATAGGGGTATAGTACAAGTTTTCATGATAACTTAGCAGATAACCTCAAATATCAGGGGTAGATTTTAAGTTATTTTTATTCTTGATGGGAAAACATGGGATAACATTCGCCGCCGGAGAGCTATATTTTACCGAGCCATTGGGTGAGGGTAAATATCACTTTCAGGTGGGGAATGTGATCCCATGTTCTATCTCAAGAATCAAAATAACGAATTTGTTATACTGGAAAGCTAATTGTCAAATTCTGGTTTCTTACTTTTTAAACAAAACTAGAAATGTTTTCAGAGGAAAAGAGAGGAAAACAATGCTCCCCCAACACACACACCATAAATATATCTTAAACACCCACTTGACTCGGTTAAGGTCACCCAAATGTAAGATGCAAACAAGCCATTTTTGGCCAAAAACTGACAGTGTTGGGAGCCTGTGACCTTAAAAAAACATTCATTAAAAAGGTCAGATAACCAGAATCTAATCAAATTTGGTAGACTGTAATTAAATATTGTACTGACTTTGACCTACATTCATCAATTCTTAAATGACTAGAGAAAGCCACCAGTGGGTCACATATACCTCCGGCCAGTGCCACCCTCTGATATATCTTTCGATCTTATATGTTATATGGATGAAGAAGTCAAGAAGTTGTAAGAATCTATAAATGTGCTTGTAAAAGCTAAACTAAACAAAAAATTTCAAAATGGACCAAGGGAGCGAGGGCATCAAAGTTACTAAAGGGGTGGGGGCATCAATGTTACTGAAGCAGCAGGGTGGGGTATGCATCAATGAAATATTTGGACTGGTATGAAACATTGATGCAAGTATCAATTGAATTTGTCTTACAGTTAATAACACAAAGGCATCTATAAACTTTGTCATAAAACTTTAACCAAATGTAAAATTTCCAAGTCCATGACCTTAAGGTCAAGGTCACCATTACAAAATCTTTGGACTGGTATGCAACATTGATGCAAGTATCAACTGAATTTGTCTTAGAGTTTAGAACATACAGGCATCTATAAGCTTTGTCATAAAACTTTGTCCAAATATAAAATTTTTTACCTCAAGGTCAATGTGTGGGGTGGGACATGCATCAATAAAATCTTTAGACCAGTATGTAACTTCAGAGTAAGTATCAACTAAATCTATCAAAGGGTTCAGAAGATACAATCTCTTAGAAACTTTAACGCAAAACTTTAACCAAAATGTTAATGGACAGATGGAAGGATGGACACACAGATGGACGAATGGATGAACGGTAGTACGAAAACTATATACCCCCATAGCATACTTCATTTGCCGGGGGTATAATAAAGAGTACACTGATAAGCCATTTTTTGGCCCCAAAAGAAGAGGTTTCAGGAGCCCTTGACCTTTACAGTGCAGACAAGCTATTTTAAAATTGCCTTTTTTGGGGTGGGGGGGGGGGGGGGGGTCTGTGACCTTGAAAATGAGGTCAATGTCACCAAAATTTAATTAAATCTGCGGTATGTTGTAATGATACATTGTATCAAGTTAGACTAAAATTAATTAATTTGTTAATGAGATAGAGTGCAGACAAGCCATTTTGACCCAAAAATGACTAATTTGGGGGGCTTGTGATCTTGAAAATGAGGTCAAAGTCACCAAAATCCAATCAAATCTGTGGTATGTTGTAATGATAAATTGTACTAAGTTTGACTAAAAGTAATCAATTCGTTGATGAAATAGAGTGCAGACAAGTCATTTTTGATCCAAAAATCAACAAGAATATCGGTGAAACCGATGGATGCTCCCCGAACGTGCAATAGTCGGAACAGGAAACATAATCCCAGTTAAAGAGCAGTATACTGTGTATACTCACTGTACTTCAAAATGGAGTATAACAAAACCTGTCGGTGGACAGATTAGCTTTACCTGATGGCACTGTCATACAAACATCAGCAACACAAAAGTCGGAATAAATGAAAGGAAGTGTCTTCAGGTACGATACCATATCCCAAGATCCTGGGTGGTAGTTTAGCTATATTAATTGGGTAAAACTGTTTAATACAAATTATTGACAACTTACTCTCGTACACAGAGGCAATCCTCATAGGACTGTCTCCAGGTATGGTTCCGTATTGGGTGCCTTTACATGCATATAAAATATCAGACGGGTTCGAAAATTATATTAAAATCCATTGGCTAATGTAGATACTAGAGCGATGACAAAGTTTTTCTAAAAATAGCCACAGTGATCTTGACCTTGATCCCAGGACCCTGAAAGTCAAACTTGCTTGAGATATTACCATACCCAACATTTGTGTGAAGTTACATTAAAATCCATCAGAAAATGACGACGCTAGAGCGATGACAAAGTTTTTTTCTAAAAATAGCCACAGTGATCTTGACCTTGAGCCCAGGTACCCTGAAGGTCAAACTTGCTCGAGATATTATCATACCTAACATTTGTGTGAAATCATATTAAAATCCATCAATAAATGTAGGCACTAGAGCGATGACAAAGTTTTTTTCTAAAACTAACCACATTGACCTTGACCTTGACCCCAGGTTCCTGAAAGTTGAACTTGCTCGAGATATTATACCCAACATTTGTGTGAAGTTATATTAAAATCCATCAGCAAATTACGACGCTAGAGCGACGACAAAGTTTTTTCTAAAAATAGCCACAGTGACCTTGACCTTGAGCCCAGGACCCTGAAAGTTGAATTTGCTTGAGATATAATCATACTCAACATTTGTGTGAAATTATATTAAAATCCATCAATAAATGTAGGCACTAGAGCAATGGCAAAGTTTTTTTTCTAAAAATAATCACAGTGACCTTGACCTTGACACCAGAATCCTGAAAGTTGAATTTGCTCGAGATATTATTATACCCAACATTTGTGTGAAGTTATATTAAAATCCATCAGCAAATGACGACGCTAGAGTGATGACAAAGTTTTTTTCTAAAAATAGCTACAGTGATCTTGACCTTGAGCCCAGGACCCTGAAAGTTGAACTTGCTCGAGATATTATCTTACTCAACATTTGTGTGAAATTATATTAAAATCCATCAATAAATGTAGGCACTAGAGCAAAAACAAGTATTTTCTAAAAATAGCCACAGTGACCTTGACCTTGAGCCCCGGACCCTGAAAGTCGAACATGCTCAAGATATTATCATACCCAACATTTGTGTGAAGTTATATTAAAATCCATCAATAAATGTAGGTACCAGAGTGATGACAAAGTTTTTCTAAAAATAGCCACAGTGACCTTACACTGCAGCTTTAAACAAAGTACCATAACTCTGTGACGAATCATCTAACCAGATAGCACGGATAATATGCACATCCCCTATTGCTGCTCAAGGTTCCATTGAAGTTTCGTTGAACTTCTGCAAGTATTTGCTGAAAATTCGCTTAGACACAGTACCCTATATATTCATGCAGAATATATCAAAGGGCCATAACTGTTGGGAAAAATCATCGAACCAAAACACGCAGGTGAAATGCGCATCCACCTTCGATACTTAATAGTCCCATGAAGTTTCACTGAAATCCGCCCAGTAGTTTCTGAGAATTCGCGAAGACAAGAGCGGGATGGAGGCACGGACTCATGGACACACGGATGCACGGACGAAGCGGCGGCTATATGCTTCCCCCGAAATTCTTCGAGGAGCATAAAAATGACCGTTTTGGGGGGCCTGTGACCTTTAAAATGAGGTCAAGGTCACCAAAATCTTATCAAATCTGCAGTATGTTGTAATGATACATTGTACCAAGTTTCACTAAAATTAATCTATTTGTTAATGAAATAAGAGTGCAGACAAGCCATTTTTTGACCAAAAAATGACTGTTTTGGGGGGCCTATTACCTTGAAAATGAGGTCAAGGTCACCAAAATCTAATCAAATCTGTGGTGTGTTGGAATGATATATTATACCAAGTTTGATTAAAATTAATCAATTTGTTAATGAGATAGAATGCAGACCGTTTTTGACCTAAAAATGATTGTTTTTTGGGGGCCTGTGACCTTGAAAATGAGGTCAAGGTCACCCAAATCTAAAGACTGTTCCCCCCATCTAATGATGTCACTATGCAAGTTTGGTCAGAATCCATCCATAGGTTCAGGAGATATAGTGCTTCAAACAGGCTACTCTGACACTGACGCTGACGTAAACAGGATCCACATGCACCCCCCACCTCCACACAAACACACTCTGGTGAGGGGTGGGGGAGGGGGGGACACAATACCTCGAAACTACATACTATATGTAAATTTTTTGTTTTCTTATCTCAGACAACAAGAGTTGTTTTAACCTTTTGCAATACTAAAACCCATTGTACCCAATTTGACCTTGCTTAAAATTTATTTGGGTCAAAGTCATTTGAACAAGTTTGGTGGTATCCAAGTCACCACTATTACATACAAAGTTTCAAGGCAATCAATCGAAGCAGTTTTTTTAAATCTTTTACTAACCAGTCAATTTTTTGGATTCTGTGCCTCTTTAAAAAATCATTTGTATTTTAATATTTATGAGCATTATAAATTCTATGCTCAGGTGAGTTGAGCATGAAGTGAGCTGAGCTAAGAGCAGTGGACAGCCTTGGTGCAGTGGTAAAACATGGGATTTGAGATCGAGAGGTGGCCTGTTCGATCCCAGCATGCACCTAGAGAGGAAGAAAAGTGGGTCACATGGAAGATTACTAAATATGTTATCCTAGCCCCCGCCCATCGGGGCTTGATGAAATAGATGGGCTGCATGATGCTTCCAGGCAGAGCTGAATCCAACTACACATGAGTACTGGTAAACTGCTTAGGGATCTAAGCCTGCCCAGGTAAAGCGGTGCGAGTCGGACCATGCATGCTTATAAACCCTATTGTTTTCATTGGATGACAGGGCTTGAGATGTCATTTCATCTCAATGTTGGGTAAAAGTCCCACAAAATTAGAAGCAATGTCTCCAAAATGACCTATACAGTGTTGTATGGGTAGATAAGCCTCAAATCAAACAAACAAATATGTTACCCTCTATAAATAAAGTCGATCATTATTATTACACTGATACTTTTATAACTCAAATACGGATAATTCGTCTACTATGGTTAATTCGAACTCACTCTTGGGTCCCTAGAGAATTGTTTTTGTTTGTTTGATTTGAGGTTCAACATCCCTGTCAACACTGTGGAGATGTTGCTTCCAATTTTGTGGGACATTTACCTGACATTGAGATGAAATGACATCTCAAGCCCTGCCACTCAATGAAACCAATAGGGTTTATAAGCATGGACGGTCCGACTTGCACTGCTTTACCTGGGCAGGCTTAGATCCTCTAAGCGGTTTACCAGTCCTCGCATGCAGGTCGATTTCAGTTCTGAGTGAAAGCATCATGCGGCCCATGTATTTCTTCAAGCCCCAATGAGCAGGGGCCGCCCTAGAGAATTGTTCATGAAGCTACAGATATCCATGTGTTTAGGTTAATTGACGGAAGTTTGTTTGGGTTTGACTTGAAAATGTATGTTGTGTGTTCAAATTAGAATCGCCTCAATGAGGCGATTCTAATGAGTACACTCAACATACATTTTTCCCAAAAATATATCCTAAGGGCATCCCAATTAGGCCTCATGGCCTTGTAATATGAATAGCCCTCAATAGCTCAAACTACCCGTATCTCATCATCAACAGATTTTTTATTAACGTGCAGGTACAGGGGCAACGTCCACATAAGTGGGCCCCCTTCCAGGTAGCTGGTTTGCTGCACGCATGGCAGATCTTAAACCAGATCTCCAGGCTTGTCTATCATGAGGATCGATAGCAGAGAGCTTCCATTCTCTGCAATCTCTTTCTGTCAGCTGCTTCCAGGTCATCTTCGGCCTACCAGGCCCCCGCTTTCCACCTACCTGTATGTCACAGGCAGTCTTGACTGCACCGTTGGAGCGTTCCACATGTCCATACCAGCAGGAGCCTTCTCTCTTTCAGAATGAGGTCCAGGTCCGCAATGCCAAGACGCTCAAGTAACTCACTGGACCTGATGGTGACAGTGTCCTGTGACTTGACATTGCAGATCTGTCTGATCATTGCCCTGTCATTCCTTTGAAAATGCTGGAGGTTTGGCTTTGTCAATGGCCATGTCTGGCACTGGCATGAAGCATTGCACTCTGCACATAAGAGCTGTACACATGGCCACAATCAAACAAACTTTCATAGTCCGGGAGGTCAGTTCCGACTGTATTATTATTATTATTATTATTATTATTATGAACAATGTTTACAACCTTCTTTTTGTAGGATTGTCATGATCTGGCTCAAACAAAGTGGCATGTGAAGATCACGATTGGCCCATTAGACACCGAATGTCTTCAAACAGTTCTGTGCATTGCTATTCATGTAAGATTGGATAGATGTAAAGGATTCACAAAAGGTTGAATTTTTTCTTTCATGGTGAGGGCCACATAAATCATTATTTTCACACAAACAAGTTTTGACCTCCTTATACAACTTTGAAAGTCAACATTCTTCAGCCCAAAACCAACAACAACAACAAAATACCTTCACTCAATAGACAAGATTAATGAAGCAAAAATTGAACAGTCAGTGAATGACAAAAGTGTCACTAATGACATAAAAACAACCATTTTGAGTCCGCAGTCATTAAAACTGGAGTAAGGGCTTCCAGTGGTCCTGTGTTGTTATCTCAGCTTGTGTTGGCCGGCCTTGGTAGCTCAGTCGGATGCGTGTCTGACTGGTGATCAGGAGGACGTGGGTTCGATACCTACCGGGGTCGGCAACATTCTTTCATGGGGATTGATCATGAAATCTTATCTACGGTCATTCTCTCCCTTCCACTGAATCAATAAGGAGTTTTGATTGATCTGATTTGAGATTTAACGTCCCCGTCAACACTGTATACCAGTAAGTCATTTTGGAGATGTTGCTTCCAATTTTGTGGGACTATTACCCGACATTGAGATGAAATGACACCTCAATGTTGCCCAATTAAACCAATAGGGTTTATAAACATGGACGTTCTGACTCCCACCGCTTTGCCTTCATTGGCTTAGATCCTCTTAAGCAGTTTACCAGAACTCGTGTTTGTTTGATTTGAGGTTTAAAGTCCCTGTCAACACTGTAAAGGTCATTTGGAGACGTTGCTTCCAATTTTAAGGGACTTTTACCCGACATTGAGATGAAATGACCCTGTCACCCCATGAATCAAATAGGCTTTATAAGCATGGATGGTCCGACTTGCACCGCTTGCCTCGGCTGGCTTAGATCCTCTAAGCAGTTTACCAGTACCGGTACTCGTATATATGCGGTCGGTTTCAGCTCTGTGTGGAAGCAGTATGCAGCCAATCTTTTCCTTCAAGCCCCGCTTGGTGGGGCCACCTTTAGGGGTTTCTCGCATGCAATGGGTTAATGACTGTTTTCAGAAAAGGACAAATCTGGGCTCAGTATAGTTAGGGTTTAGCCGTACTGAAGCTTTCAAGCCTGAATCCCCTAGCAATGAATACATTAAGCCCAACAATGTGTAAGTGACATTAGAATGGCAAATAGTGCAGATCCAGATCGGAGCAGTCTGATCAGGGCCAACACTATTTCTCCAACCTGGGCTCTGTCCAAATATTTACATACACCATTGAACGTACATGCCACCTTACTTTTTTCTTTGGCTTAGTCTCCTTACATTCCGACAAGATTTTTACAACATCAGTTTTGTTGTAGTGTAATCGTATCTCAGGACCATCTTGTGAAAAAATATTTTAAAATGTAAAGAAATCCATTACAATGTAACTGAGACCCTTATACGGATGCTGCGTACATGACATTTCTCCATTATCAAAGGTGACAGTAGCCTGGTTGAAAAGACCACCAGTCAGTTATCAAGATTCGGCCAATCGACACCAAAGTGAGAAATGACAAGAACAGATACTGACATCTGTCCTAAATCTTTTTCATATGGGTTTTTGTAACACCTACTAGAATATATTCTCTCCCTTCCGCTGATTCAAGAAGGGCAGTTGTCAGTTTCTGGTGAAAGAATGTGCACTCTACTGGTTAAAAGCTTACGAATAAGCTTGACCTGGAAAAGTGTGGATAGGTAAACTGACCAGCTCAAAATGACCTAAATAGTGTTGACTGGGCCGTTAAACTCCAATACAAACAAACAAAACCTACTAGAAAATATTTTGTGATGATCAGCATGATTTTGTTTGATTTGAGGTTTAACGTCCCCGTCAACACTGTATAGGTCATTTTGGAGACTTTGCTTCCAATTTTGTGGGACTTTTGCCCGAAATTGAGATGAAATGACATCTCAAGTCCTGTCGCCCAATGAAACCAATAGGATTTATAAGCATGGACGGTCTGACTCGTACCGCTTTGCCTTGGCAGGGTTAGATCCTGTAAGCGCTTTACCAGTACTCATTTGTGGTCTGTTTTAGCTCTGCGTGGAAGCATCATGCAGCCCATCTATTTCTTCAAGCCCTGGTGTGCGGGATGATCAGCATGAAGAAAAGAACATGAATTCCAGGAGAAAACCACCAAAATTTTGTTTGTTTGAGTTTTACATCCCATCAACAATTAAGGTCATATGGAGATAGGACCTTGGTCCGTAAGTGAGGAGAAGTCGGAGATCGATCCCATGACCCCTGGTTTATGAGGCGAGTACCACCAAAATTTTGACTCAAGCTTTAACACTTGTCCTAGAAGCCTCTGAGGTATAGTGGTTATGCTACTTGCCTTGTAAACCAGGGGTCGCAGGATCGATCCTTGGCTTCTCCAGACTTTCAGATGTGTCTTTAAACAGAGGTCCCGTCTCCGTATGACCTTAGCTGTTGGTGAGACGTAAAACTCAAACAATCACTCACTCACTTAACACTTGTCCTGCTGTTCACAACAACCTTTATATTTGCAAACAGTGTAGATCCAGATCAGATGGCTTCTAGCATAAATTGTTTCTTATAGGCAAGTTCGGGTCCATAGAAACCTTTTGCAGACAGTGATGGCTCTGATCAGACTGTGCGAATGCAGTCTTATGAAAGCCATCACTGGCTGCACATGCTATTTTGCAGTTCTTTTTTGTAGAGTTGCTGTGATTTCAATTCTTACTAATGATACAACATCATTCTTTTGAGTCGCGGAAGGTTACGTTGGGGCATGGTTGCGTAACTAAATGGGTAATATAACCCGAATTTTTGTGCAAGAACAAACCCATTACGTTTGAAATCAAAGCCGAGAGCCAACCATTAACAGATCCTTTTCCTTTAAACAGAATCTTTGTAAAAAGTTAAAACCATTTTAATGGTAGTATACAGTAACAGTTTTATTTCACTGCTGAGTTAAAGAATGCCGATAGTCCACTCACTCTCTAAAATTGAAGACATTTTAATATGTGACACATAAAAAGAACTAGAAATATGTTCAGACGACACAGATGCCCCCGCCAAGGGCCCCGCGTCACCCCGAAAATCCATGTTGCAACAAAATTTTCTAAGTGTGTGACCTTGAGGTCATGGGCAGGGTCGTTGGTATAGGTGAATGAGACTTGGGACCTGTATCTATCATCATTTCAAATATGAAGCCAATCTATAAATATTAGCCCTAAAACTTTAAAAGGATAATAAGACTAAGTCTGTGACCTTGACCTTGAGGTCAGGGGTGGGGCTATATACAACTTTGGACCTGTAACTATCATCATACCAAATATGAAGCAAATCTATATGGTTTGGTGAGTATGAGCTATTAATAAATTTTAAATAAAAAATTTCTTTGTCTGTGACCTTGAACTTTAGGGCGCATGAATGGGTGGGGGTATTGGATCAGTATCAATCATCATAACAAATATAAACTCAATTCTTCGTATGATTTGGAAAATATAAACTCTTAAAATATCTAATTAAAAATTTCTAAGTCTGTGACCTTGACCTTGAGGTCTTAGGCATGGGTGGGGGTATTGCTGAATAAAACATTGTACCTATATCTATCATCATATGAACCAAAGCCATCATAAAAGTTCAGGTTCTACCAGGTACAAATACCTTAACTGGAATCTTTAACATGGAAAATTTCTAAGTCCATGACCTTGACCTTAAGGTCATGGGCATGGGTAGTGGTATCGCTGAATAAAACTTTGGACCTATATCTATAATCATACCAAATATGAAACAATTCCATCAAGTGGTTTGGAAAATATGAGTTATAAAATGTTCAGGTCTACCTGTTACAAAAACCTTAACCTGAGTCTTTAACATTGAAAATTTCTAAGTCTGTGACCTTGACCTTGAGCTCACAGGCATGGGTGGGGGTACTGCTTAATAAAACTTTGGACCTATATCTATCATCATAACAAAGATGAACCAGTTCCATCGAATGGTTAGGAAAATATGAGTTCTAAAAGTTCAGGCTCTACCTGTTACAAAAACCTTAACCTGAGGTTACAGGATCACGTACGTACGGTGGGCAGACAATTTGGCCAGCGGACGATTTGGCCCGGACGATTTGGCCTAGGACAATTCGGCCTAGGACAATTTGGCCAGCCAAAATTACCGGGTAGGACAATTTGGCCAAATTAATTTCTCCTAGCGGTTTTACCAATTCTTATTCTATCAGTCATTTCATTCGCTTTTTTTTTCATTTGGCTAATATTTTATGTTTTTTCAGTGATTTCATCTATCATTTCTTGGCTTTGATGAGTGAAAATCAATTGTTGACATAAGAGGAAATTGCTTTAAAAGTTTGAGCAGTTTCTTTTTTTTTTGACAACATATTTTTATCACACATCATTACATATTTTCTGCCCATTTATATTATCAGAGCCCAGTCAACACTATTTGGGTCACATTGAGCAGATCAGTCCCCCTAAGTGTAAGTGGTTAACCAGTGCGGTGCACATTCTTGAACTAAACAAAACCAAATAAATAAGTGTGGAATAGCTAATCAAGAAAGCAAGGAACCAAGACCAGTCAGCAAATCAGTTAGCCAATTAACCATGAATACAAGAAAATGTAATTAATCTGTTTTCCAGTCAATTTAAACAAAACCATTAAATTTATTTATTTATTTATTATTATTATTTTATTGTATTTTTGTGTTTAGGGGATTATAGTTAACCATTTTTATGAATTTGCTCCTAAAGAATATCTCAGGCCAAAAGTTATAGTTTAAAAACAACAACAAAAAATATCTAAATGTTTAAAATCTTCTTTAAAATGTTCCTTCCACATATTCAAACATTACTGTATATTAAAAATAAACCTAAAACATTAAATATTCAGTTTAACCTAGTCATTATATTAATCTGGCCAAATTGTCCTACCCAATATTTTTGGCTGGCCAAATTGTCCTAGGCCGAATTGTCCTAGGCCAAATCGTCCAGGCCAAATCGTCCGCTGGCCAAATCGTCCTACATTCCGTACGTACACACACACACGTACAGACGGACGTACACGCCGGGGCATAATACTAAACAAGAGGGCCCATAGGGCCCTGGTTCGCTCACCTGTGTTTCACTGTCTCGAGTACATTCTATTTTTAGCTATGGTGGCCATCTTGTTCATCAGCAGAGGGATTTTAGCTCATTTGGTAGGTAGTAACCTAGGCAACATTCCTGTGAAGTTTGAATCAAATTGGCCTTAGGGTTAAGGAGGGGTTCACGTCTGCATCAAAGTTACAATATTTTTCTATTTTTAGCTCTGGTAGCCATTTTGTTCATCAGAGCGAGATTGTTTTAGCCTTTTCAGTAGAGGGTCATCTAAGCAACATTACTTCGAAGTTTGAATGAAATTGGCCCAAGGGTACAGGAGGAATTGAGGTTTAAAGATTTTTTTTTTTCAATTTTTAGCTCTGGCAGCCATCTTATTCATTGGAGTGGAATGAGTTTTAACTATTTTGGTTGGGAGTCACCTAGGCAACATTCCTGTGAAGTTTTTAATCCAATTGGCCCAATGGTTTAGAAGTTCGTATTTGAAGTGAATTTACACTGTTTATTCTATTTGTATCTTTTTAGCATCAATCCACCTCCCCCCCACCCCTGGTCGTTTTGTTCCCAAGACGTTTCGTTCCCAAGACGTTTCCCCCCCTAGTGGTTTCTCCCCACTTAGCCGTTTCGCCCCAAAATCGCGTCTCATACGAAATGTAACTCGTTGTGCTTGAAACATGCAATGCAGCCGAAAGCAAATAAATAAATAAACATGAACATGTAGTTGACTGATATTTTTGTCCTGGAAACATGTAAGCCATGAAACCGAGAGTACAAATAAGTAATGTAACAAATAAATAAGTATATAAATAAATGCTAACTAAACTGTAGCTTCATGGTTATATTGTGTGGCCTGAAAACATGTAATACTTAAAAGAGGAGTACAGTGAACATACGGGTAATTTGTTTGATCTGAAAAATTAGTTCCGACACAGTTTTTCTTGTGTTTTTGTGTTGTGTGCTGTGTGTGCGAGTGCTGTTTTGTTGTTTTTGTTGGTGTCTTTGTGTTTTCTTATGTTGCTTATCTTTAGTGTCTTGAGATGGCTGTGGTCTTTGATTGTGGCATTTCCTTAGTAACCTTCTTATTATTTTGTAATTTGTACAAGAGGCATACAATGAACATAAACTATCAAAAATAAATAAATAATATAAAATAACCTGTCCCACAAAGTCCATGTTGCCATCGCTCACATTCATCACAAGAAACAGAAAAGCGGCGGTCATCTACTTTACTTTCTTCATTATTTCATTTTTGTATCGGTCACCTATGTATCAGAAAATCATTTGCAAGGTCTAGAAAAAAAATTTGAATAAAGGTAAAATATGATTGTTTACCTGATTGATATACATTTCTTCATAGCCTCAGTGTTGTCCATATAGTTGTACATCAGTTGAACACTTCACATCTAAATCTTGAAGGGCATGATGTATTGTATACAGACTTGATTGAATCCATGCAGCTATTCTGTCTATGATGTAAGTCATATAATTTGTCACATAATTTGTCAAAGAAATCAATATCTCGAGACGTGATTTCCTTTTGTCATAGAAGTTAACAATAGTAGTGTATGGTATGACAAAATATACATAATGAAACACAGCTGATCTGAAATAGCAGCTTACATATCAAAAATGTGGGACCAATGTCTCGGAAGTTTTGTCCAGACTGTATTTTTGACTTTATTACTTAGCTACATTGATCTATAAGGTTCATATAGATTAAGTTACCTTTCTATCATAAATATTTCAGTTGTTAAGACTACCAAAAACCCACAAAAATTATTTCTTTTACAGTGGGCATACTTATGGGAAAGAGGCATACAGTAAGACACAGAAATGTGTGTATTCGATGAGGTGATATGTTCCAAAAAGTTCTCTTTAAGAGCACACAATCTAATATAAAGAACAGTTAAAAAGAATATAGATGCATCAACCCACATAATATAGATGCATCAACCAATTCTCTTGATCATTAACAAAGCTTTTCCTGATCTTGCAATGATCTAGAAAAATGGTTTCTTTAATTTAAAAAAAAAACTAGAGCTGTCAGTGAAACTGACTAGGGCCCCGGCAGTGCTATCAGAGGAGTAGGAAAATTTGTGGACGGACAGACGGACATACAGACAGACGGACGGACAGAGTGATTACTATAGGGCACCCACACTTTCAGTGCGGGGCCCTAATAACAAAAAAAAACTCTGTTTGCCTTTTCTAGTAAAAACAGGTTTACATGCCAAAATACTGTTGCAAATAAGAAAACAAATTCTACTATTTGACAGAATTCAAAATACTGAGACAAAACTTTCTCTAGGAACAACAGATTTACATGTCAAAACACCATCACCATCGAAAGTAAGATTACAATACAATATTGTGACAAATGGACAGAATATATATTGTAAGTTAGTTCTTCAACTGACAATGTGTCTAGTCAGACATTTAATATGAAGGCAGCAAATGTTGTTCCAATGTATAAGGAAAGAATTATTATTTTTCAAATTATTCTGCAATACATCTAAATGATGAATATAGTAAGAAGTAGTTGTTGAAGACTACCATTTAAATTAACCAAAACATGCATCAAAACATACATTTAATACAACATAATAAAAATTTACACATATAAAACTCAAATCTTTGAAACCTGCACTGTATCAATAGACTATCAAATGTTCTATGATCTTTATAAGTAGTATAGTTTTATCTTGTAAATCATACTTTCCCCCAACATCTTAACTTACACATATATCCCTGGTTGTCTATATAAAAAAAAAAAACATTTTACATAAGTTTTTATATTCTGACATGAATTATAATAAAAAGTTGAAAACATTGAGAAAAGGTAAATTGTTCATTCTAGGTAAATTCTACTGACACTAAAAAAAAATAGAAAAGTGTTTTCAGAGGAAAACATATGTCCCCCCACCAGCATCTTGACATTTCTTCTGTATATGGTCTTCCAGTAAAATTTTAGCTTTTTTTAGCCTACAATTTGACAATGTTTTGAGCCCTGTGACCTTGTAAATTAGTCAAGGGCACCAAAATGTAAATGGTTCTGAAGACCATCCCACTTATTTTATGTATGAAACTTATTTTTAAAAATTTAGGTCATGTAGTGACCTTGAAGATCGGGTCAAGGTCACCAAAATCTAATCAGTTCTTGAGACCATCCCACTTATATAATGTACCAAGTTGAACCAAATCCATCCATTAATTCAAGAGATAGAGTGCAGACAAGCGTGCATTTTTGGCCTATAATTCGACTGTTTTGAGCCCTGTTACCTTGAAAATTAGGCCAAGGTCACCAAAACCTAATCAAATCTTCATCCTGTCCTAGTGTAATAGCCATGGAAATATGTTTCAAATCCATCCACTCGTTCATGAGATATTTTGCAGACAAGAAATTGTCACGCCGACGCTGACAGACACTGGCGGGATCTGCACAAAAAGCAGTATGTCCCCACTCCCTTCGATGGGGGCGATAAAAAAAAGATTTTATCATCTTCTACTCTGAAAGTAGGACTACAAAACTGGAATAAGGGTCTGCCGTAAGGAGATTTAACAAAATCAAAATGTGAGATAAATATAATGAAGGTCCTATAAATGCCAACTTTCCTTTTCCCATATTGTTTTACAAAAGTACCATATTCCTCACTTCTGAATGAGGACCTATTCCATTATTTGAATGACACATTTATGTGATGTAATGCTTTCAATCATGATCGTAAAAATGGCACTTTTTTAAAAATGAAAATAACCATCGGAAGAGATGGCAAATCCCAGACCAAAAGCCAATATGGCCTTCAGAAGATTGTTCACCAATAGAAAGTGCACCAGAATTAAACCAGCAATATATCACAAAAGTACTGCAGTTATGGCCACCACAAGATTATACTGTCAGGGGAGATAACTCAAAAACCAGGGCACTCAGAATTGTGTTCTTGTGCATGACATGCCTGCTTAAGCTCATGTTTTTATGTACGAAGTACCATCAATAGGTCTCAAAGGGTATTGGAGATATGGTCATACTGTTATATTGGATGGGTAGATAACTCAAATACCACAGCACCAACATTTGTGGTTCTTGGACATAACACCCCTTCTGTACCTTGTATCCAATTGCACCAAGTTCCTTGAATATATCTCAAAGGGTCTTGGACTTATGGCCATCCCAAGGTTATATTGTCACGGGAGATAACTCAAAAACCAGAGCACCCAGAGTTGTGTTTCTTGAGCATGACACACCTGCTTAACCTCATGTACAACTGCATCAAGTACCACCAATATGTCTCGAAGGGTATTGGATGTACGGTCCTCACAAGGTGGTCATGCTGTTACATTGGAAGGGGAGATAACTCAAACAGCATAGCACTTAGAGTTGTGGTTCTTAGGCATGAAGCACCATCTCAACCTTGTATACAATTGTTCCAAGTACCATCAATATATCTAAAAGGGTACAGTCGAACTTCGATGGCTCGAACTCGCCGGGACCGCCGTAAAAAGTTCGAGCCATCGGTAGTTCGAGCCATTGGAGTCCAACTCGGCAAGATCCATCTTTGTGTACTATGATTTTTTATCATAGCTGCGGCGATTTTGGTGACTTCCGGTACATTTATTGGTCATAATTTAAGCCACGTAGTATACCTTTCGCACTTTCACGTAGGTTACCTTTCTTATGACTGATAAAACTGGAATTTTTAAAAAGGTAATTAGTGCGAGCCATCGGTGGGATTTTACATAGAAAATGCACTCTAGGGACCAGGCTTAGAGTTTGAGGGTTCGAGCCAAGGGTGGTATGTTTAGTTAAAATGAATAGGGATTTTGCAGGGACTGAAAAGTCAGTTCGACCCAAACGTGGTGTTTGAGCCTACCGAGTTCGACCCATCGAAGTTCGACTGTATTTGAGATATGGCCATCACAAGGTCATATTGTCAGGGGAGATAATTCAAAAACCAGGGCATCCAGAGTTGGGGTTCTTGCACATGACACACCTGCTTAACCTCATGTATAACTGTACCAAGTACCATCAATATATCTCGAAGAGTATTGGAGATGTGGCCGTCACAAGGTAGTGATTCTATATTATTGGAAGGGGAACTAACTAAAAAACCATGGCACCTAGAGTTATGCATGACACAACACCTTGGCCTTGTGAACAACTGTGCCAAGTTTCATCAATATATCTTAAAGGGTATTGGTGTTATGGCCATCACAACGTAGTCACTCTATTATATTGGAAGGGGAGATAACTCAAAAACCATAGCAACCAGAGTTGTGGTTCTTGTGAATGATACACTGTCTCCGCCTTGTGAACAACTGTGCCAGGTACCATCAATATATCTCTAAAGGGTATTGGAATTATGGCCATCACAAAGTAGTCATTCTATTTTATTAAAAGGGGAGATAACAAAAAAAAGTATGGCATCCAGAGTTCTGATTCTTGTGCATGACATGACGTCTCAGCCTTGTGAACAACTGTGCCAAGAACCATCAATGAATCTCAAAGGGTATAGGAGTTATGGCCATCACAAGGTTGTGTCTACGGACGGACAGACGGACGCCAGGCTGATCGCTATATCCCCCAAATCTATTTGGTCGGGGGATAAAAATTTAGATATTTTTTCTTCTTTCTGCTTCAAACACGGACCATTGCGGGTGTTTGTTAGAAATGCCTCAGTTCTTAGGAGTACCCACAGTCTATGTTTTGAGCGAAAAAAATATATAGCCCTGAAACTCCACTTTTCTCTATATAATGTGGGGTTTAACAGAAGTGTTTATTTTTGTGATGTCTGTAAGTGGTGGCCACCCAAATCATGCCAAACCACCAGCAATACCTACCTTTTGAAAAGGTAAGTACTGCATTTTATCTGGTGGGTGAGTGCACTGCAAAGTACCATACAAACCACCTGACAAAATTTCCAAGATGTTATGTGAAAAGTGCAGTATTTTATGATCTGACCAATGGATTCCTCTGTTCCAATTTTACCAAATTAATAAAAAAAAATAGTAACCTTAATATGAAAGGTTGATAATATGCATTTAAAACTGAGTGGGTGACAAGACTTTAATTATGTGGATTTTATGTGCAGAAAAACTATTTTGTGATCTGACCAGTATGTTTCACACGTTCCAACTGCACCATCCACATCTGGAAAATCAATATTAGTAAATATCAAATCAAGCGTTGTCATATTATCTGTGGTACATTCATTTATCAGCATTTTGCATGAAAACATTTCACTTAATTTCTTAACAATGTTATGTTTTAACAAAACATCAATATTGAAATCTCCGATTATCATCAATGGCTTTGATGGGATCAAATATGGAATAAGTTCTTTGTTCAGAGAAGAAAGAAGATTACTGTCAGACATTTGAGGTGACTTATACAAAAATACTATCTGACTCTCAATCAAGACGTGGCTGGCAGTTACTATGATAAATTCTAATGTATCTGAACTATACTTTCTATCTTGTATTATAATGGTATCATCTTTGGCATAAACTGCTAACCCATGAGCAGGTCTTTTGCAAGTATTGCATCCAATTTGGTCATTTCTAATCAAAAAGTAGCCTTCTATTGCATAATCATTATCATTATCAGGCTGATGTAATCGTGTTTCTGCTAATCCAAATATGTGGGTTGACAACAAATTTTTGTCATGTCTAATATCATCAAAATGAAGATTCAAGGATCTACAATTATTGAAAGCAACTTTGAAATGTGAAACTGGATCTATCAATTCTAAAGAAGTATCACACAGTTCAAGCACTGCTGTTTCATGCAAACGTTGCATTTCTGTCTTAACTTGATCATCAACTTGTAATGCTTTCTCATTAAAGTTAAGGATCTGAAGTTTTTCAATTGATCTTACTCTGCTTAATGCAACATAGTGTAAATGTGGAACTTTGCGGGGTTTGCGCTGTGATAAATCAATGACAACTCTTTCAAGGGTACTACCTTGGGCTCTATGTACAGAACGTCCTGCAGAAGGTTGCAAAGGGAACTGAACTCTCTGAAATGTCTTTCTGTTGTATGTAAATGACCTGTTGACATCAAAAATTGGTGTCCAGTTATCATCAATACTGCTATGATACAGTCCCCTATTTTTGTATTTGATTCTTGTTTCTATTCCTGCTTTCTTATCATCAAACTGAACCCAAATGATGCTTGGACGTTGTGTGGTTTGTAATTTATACTCAATTAACTTAACTACACATGATGCTCCATTAGCTAGTCCATCTTCTGTTTTTATGTTTATTGTTAAATCATAAATCATGTCAACAACAACTGTTAAAGAGCAATGCAAATTTGCTGTTTGGTTTGGATCTGTTACATTCTTTAGGTTCTTGAGCGCGCAGTCGATCTTTTCTTTAGATATCTTAGGCGAGACATATGTATCCATACATGATATTTCAACCTTTTCTGTCGCCATATTTCTTATAATTCCATCATTAAAAACATGCATGAAATAGTTTTCTGCAAAGAGATGTGGGGCATTTTTCTGATACTCATTATCAATTGTAGTAACTTCACACTGCTTCAACCTAGTCTTGTCTTCAGAGGTCAAGGTATTGATTCTCAATCTATTTAGCAATTCGGCAAATTCAAGGTCATCTTTCTGTCTCATAATTTCTGTTAATTCAAACATAGTAAATAAGTCTTTCCAGAGATTTCTTGATAAAGCAGCAGCATCATGTTTCATATCATTAAATATCCAATCACCACTCACTGGTTTCAACTGATAAAGATCACCAACAGCAATAATGCTAACACCACCAAAAGGTGTTCGTGTTCCTTTCAATGCTTGAAGTCTTTGATCAATGAAATTCAACATAGAATTACTAACCATTGAAATTTCATCAATAATTACAACTGACAAATCTTGGTACTTTGATCTAAAGGTATTCAGACTGTCACATGTTAATGTTTGATCTGATTGCTTATACTTTTGCTTAAATGCAGATGAGATGGTAGAGCCATTAATATTAAATGCTGCTTTTCCTGTAAAAGCACAAAGAAGAACCCTTGTATGATCAGCATCTTCTCCTTCTTTCAGATTTAATATTCTAAACAAAGTCTGATACAATGCTCGAATAACTAGACTTTTTCCAACACCAGCTCCACCAGAAAGAAATGCATATAAAGGGGCATCCTTTGTTTTAATCCAGTGTATCACATGATAGTAGAACTGTTTCTGTTTACTATTTAAACACTGCAAGAGCTTTCTATATTCAATATCAGACATGATATTTTCATTTACATTAATTTGAGGTGCAGAAACATAACATCCAATTTCAGTCCCTATATCATAATCTCTATGTTCAATCCTATCAGGATTATAATATATAAACTCTTCTGACTCAACTGGTTCTATTTCATCATCGTCACCTTCAACTTGCTGTGTACTTGGTGCAATATCATCAAATGCATTATATTCAGCTTCTGCTAAATCTCTTGCTAATTCCAACTCTTCAGCATGATGTTCATAAGCTGAACATTTATGATCTATCATATGCCTTATAGACTCATAGTGTTCTTTATATGTACTAAAAGTTCCAAGTAAGTCAGTCTCTTCATTTCTCCATGGGTAAAATAGTAAAAGTTTCTCTCTGTAATGGTTCTCTTCGTCTGTTTTGAGATTGAATCTGACATACCGTATTATTTTAGGATTACGACATTGTTTGATTTTTATGCCATTCTTTAAAGTTAAAATAGTTTTACTGCCATCAAAGCATTCTCCATCTGACATTTCTGCATTTTTCTCACAATCTTGCTCCTCCTCATCCCTATAGTCATTCTGTCCATCTGGGTAAATTACTTCTAACTCTGACACATAATCAGCTAAACAATACTTTTCCAATGGTTTGGGACGTTTTGAGTATCTTTTAATTTTATTGTCTGACATTATATCTACTGAGTCTGCAGGCAACTCATCAAGCACTGACTTTGGTTTCAATAATTGTACTCTCTGATTTGGAAGTGAGGTGTTTATGAAGACAACACTCCTTGAAATTTTAGTCAATGGCATTTGCAGTACCAAATAAACTGCCTCTTGTGCACTTACTTCAACACTGTTTGAAAATACATTTCCAATATGTCTAACTTGTCTTTTGAGATCCATGTTGCCATTCCTTGCTTCTTTTGCAGCTGCATGCAACAAATTACTCATCCCTCTTTGGGATTTGCTAATGTATGAAACTATATACATAGCACAAGCATATGGATCTAAAACAAATTGTATGTCAATGTTTGCCTTCCATGCTTTTAACACACTATCATTGTACAAATTTACACGGATCTCACTTGGATTCCTTTTCAAAAATACCTTTGAAGAGTTTAAAGAACTTCTAATACATTTAATATATTCTTCCTCTCTCATTTGGACAACATTATTCAAAAACTCTTCATAAGACATATCATACCCATCTTTCTCGTTGTTTATTTTTTTCTGTATGTTTTGGTACAATTTATAATACTTGTCTTTTTCAGTTTCCAGTGGTTCTAAGACAGTAGTTTTGGAAAGAGGTGGTAATGGATAACCAAAACGACAGATTTTGTCTTCTCGTTTTCTACACGTTCTAGAATGTTTGTGAATTTGAAGTTCTATCAAACTACTAAGATGAGGGTTGTTTATAGAACATTTTAAATACTGATCCACATAAGCAGCCAATTTTTCATCAGAGTCCACATTGAATTTTGGTGCATTTTGTACCCATACAATCATGTGAATGTGTGGTGATCCACGTTGCTGAAATTCCACTCTAAAAAAGTAATCAACAACTTTTCCAAGAGGCTCATGCTCACTCTTTAGAACTGTGTTAATGAATTCTTTAACTCTATGCTCGAAATATCTGGAACAAGTGACTGGATCGGATTGAATGAGTTTAATCTTTTGTTCCCAAGCCAAGTTCTCAAGTTGATCATCAGTGTAGTTCACATTTTTATTTAAGATAGCTAACATTTTTAAAAGATCAACCCATCTTGTATCAGCTGAGGACAATGACATAAACCAAGTTGGCAAACCCATCTGTCGAATCATAGCATAAACATCTTTTTTTTTAGATTCTAAATATGCTGGAGAATTTCTTAGCTGTTTAAACAAATAGTAACCTTCATCATTTTTTACAATACTGTCAATACACTCTGAGTTCCTTGCTTGTGCAGCAGTAATATTATTTATTCCAGTTTGACACCTTCTAACAGCAAGGTTTGCTTTGTCATTCAATTGCTTCATTTGTAATTTTTTCAGTTTAAAAAATATATTAGGTACACTGTTAGCAGCCCGCCTATCCTGACTTCTCAATTCCCACTTTGCTATATCACTATAATGTACAGGCACTTTTCTATCATCATTATCTATTCGCCTCTGTCCACAAAATATGGATGGGAAACAAAGATATTCTGAATCTTTATCTTGAAAAATACTTAGCGGTCGTTGACCTTCTCCAGGAGCAAATGTGAAAGTACAATTTCTGTTTTCAAGATCTGCATCATCGAGCAAAGTGTCAATATTTCCCACATTTTCTTGGGTGATTTCTTCTGCATCTGAATCATAAAGTTCTTCCACATGAGATGTGTTATCATTTGAAATATCATCATTTTTTTTATCATTCTCAAACATTTCATTTACAGCACCATCAAAATCAACAATATTATACTTTGAACAATCTTTTATACACACCTCAAAAAAATCATGTATAACCTCAGCATGGTTCTGATCACTTGGGATATCCTGTAGAGTTTCATTCAAAACACCATCAAAATCAACAATATTTGTTTCTGAACAGCTTTTTATTTGTGACTCAAAAAATGCATGCAATATTTCATTACTTTGTTCTGTGATTCTCTTTATCCACTGCTGGTCAATTTCAACATTTGCATGTTTATACAGCTCACTACCTTTCATTAGCCAGTGCAAAGCACGAAGTACATGAAATGGTCGAACATTTTCTGAGAATACATAAGACTTAAATGACATCTTCTTCTTCAATTTCACGGCAACTGTAACATTTTCATCGAAAGGCCTTGGTAGAGCATTCACAACTGGTTGAATATCAACAGGAACATTAACAACATTTCCTTTTACTGATAATTGGCGACCTCTAGGTAGTTCACGCATCTGCATGAATGGTATACGTAAAGCAATAAGACGTTCTTCGAGTGGAAACAGCTCCAATTCTTTAGGTTTTAGTGGCCACTTCATTCCGTTTAACACAGACAATCTTGGGACTTTACCAAACTTAATATTGTCTTTGCATGTACAACAAATCCATTCTTCTTCCTTGACAGATTTTACACCTGTTAAGTATTTTTCCTTGTCTTTACATAAAAATGTTTCAGCTTTTGATACAGTCTCTGCAAACCATGTCTGGTGGCAACAACTACATATATAGAGAGGTCCAACTGAAATATTCTTGTGAAACTTTTCAATACAAGCATCAATATCACTACCACATTTTCTACGCTTTGCAGTTAACTTTTCAGCCTGTGAAAAGGATGGATCTTTACGCTTGGCAGCTTTTCTTTTACAGTCTGTAATGTTTTCACCTTTTTTGTTTCTTTCATTTAATCTCCATTGTTGTTTTGCAACCCTTTCTTGTTCTAATATATATGGATCTGACCTTGCCTTCCTCTTTGACCGATTTTGTATTTGAATGTCTTTCTGTTTGAATTCATGGCTTTTTCGATATTCTCGTTTCTTTTCACTTTCCCATCTTTTATATTCATCTATCAATCTAGCTCTTCTCTTACATGCCTTTGTCATAGCTTTGTCTTTTCTCCTGTTTTCTTCAGATTGTCTAGCACTCTGCATAGATTTAAGCGTATATTCTCTGTCCTTTTTTTGGTATTCTTCAGACTGTCTAGCATTCTTCATAGATTTAAGCGTATATTCTCTATCCTTTTTTCTGTATTCTTCAGACTGTCTAACATTCTTCATAGATTTAAGCGTATATTCTCTATCCTTTTTTTGGTATTCTTCAGATTGTCTAGCACTCTGCTTAGATTTAAGCGTATATTGTCTATCCTTTTTTTCTGTATTCTTCAGACTGTCTAGCATTCTTCATAGATTTAAGCTTATATTCTCTATCCTTTTTTTGGTATTCTTCAGATTGTCTAGAACTCTGCATAGATTTAAGCGTATATTCTCTATCCTTTTTTCTGTATTCTTCAGACTGTCTAGCATTCTTCATAGATTTAAGCGTATATTCTCTATCCTTTTTTTGGTATTCTTCAGTTTGTCTAGCACTCTGCTTAGATTTAAGCGTATATTCTCTATCCTTTTTTCTGTATTCTTCAGACTGTCTAGCATTCTTCATAGATTGAAGCGTATATTCTCTATCCTTTTTTTGGTATTCTTCAGATTGTCTAGCACTCTGCTTAGATTGAAGTGTATACTCTTTGTCTTTTATTTTGAAGTTAGAGCACTGCCTCAGTTTCTGCATATATGCTCTCATATATTCTTTTCTGTCTGTAATTTTTTTCTTATTTGTTTTTTCTTTGTTCCTAATCTTTTGATTTTTAGTTACCTTTGTGCTATTTCCAGTCTTCTGTTCAAGTCTATGCTTTTGATCCTTGAAGTATTTGCCAATAAGGGTTGCATGACTTCCACTACTTGTATCATCAAAAAAGTTTTCTCCTGCATGTGCATTCCTCATATGGCTTTCAGACATCTTTCTCTTGTAAGTTACAGATTTCCAAGCATAGTCACATGGAGTGTCAGTATGACACTGTGCTCTATTTTCAATATCAAATGCTGAGTTATGCTCAAGATCAGATAAGTCAAAGTCTATAGGAAGAATTTCGAACTGTGTGGAAATGGAAATCATCATACTTTCATACAACGCATATAGAAATGTAACTAGATCATCTAAACAACTGAAAGCAGCTAGTAATGATTTTCCATCTGGAACTGATAATCCATTGAAACCATGGGAATGTGAATCAAATATAAAATATTTGCAATCTTTCTTGAACACAGAAGAACAAATTGAACCTATCATTAGTAAAACATTTGAAGAACATTGTAAAGCAGTGTGTAATGCTTGGTGAAGAGTAGGTAAACTGGTATTGACAAACTGTTCTGTGCAAAGACCTGTCATAATAGCAGATTTTTTAACAACAACTTCTTTGTTTAAAATTGAAACTAATCTTGGAAGTTCATCAAAGTTGAGCAACTTACTTCTGAATTTATCTTTAGCCTTTAATTCATATATAATCTTATTATACAGACAATCTCCAGCTAAAAGAATGTTGTCTAAATCTGTACTACAAGAAATGTCCGAGTACGCTGCATATATTAATGAACAAAGTGCATTTGCAGTGCATTGACATCCTCTGGACTCATTGCTAAATATTTCAGAACCTTGGTGAAAAGATCCCAGTTCAAATTTGACAGAATTAAATGGACCATTAGAAGGAGTCCATAGCATTGTTTCAGCATGTTCACTTGCTGGAATGGCACTATACAATCGCTTATTAGAATCCATCAAACAGTTCTGTTCTCTTATATTTACATTAGGGGACCTCATTGTTTCATGTATACAGGTATTTGAAGAACTTTCTAAAACATTTTCAAAAGGTTCACAACAATAACTGGAAAGACTGTCAGGCTTGTTTTCATAGAAGTTTTCAGACAAGTATTCAGACATGTTTTCACATTATCAGACACATTATCAGACACATTATCAGACACATTTTCAGACACTTCAATGAACACAGATGGTTTTTCTGTGGGCTGGGATAGACCCCCATCTGATAAACCAATAACACCCATAGACACAGATGGCCCTTCATCTGAAACAGATGAAAGGAAAGGGTGGGCTAGGCCCCCATCTGATAAACCAATAACACCCATCTGTACTGCCACACCAGGAGGTTCCACATCTGATTCTTCATGTCTTGTTCTTTCCTTTCTAACTCTGTCTTCCTTTCTCCGTTGATTCAAAGACTTTTTCTTCAAACGTGGCATCCTTATTCCTCAATCCAACACAAATTTGATTCTCACAAAAATTTAATGTACAGTAAAAATAGTTATGAATATAAATAATTGTTAAACACAATTGTTCACAGCAGAATGTTCAGATAGAAAATCTGTTTGGCGATACTAAAAAAGAAAAGAAAAACATAGTAGCTTTATGAAGAAACAAAACTGAATAGTCACAATTTACAATCATATTTACAATCATACAAAGGAAACACCGTGATCAGCAAGGAGGCATTATCCCAAGAAGAGACCCACTTGTGCATTGATAATTTTTGCCTTAAAAGTGTTTTGTGTGAGCATATGATATTTATAAGTTTTAGTATGAACTTTGATACAAAATTGTTTCAGATGTTGCAACAAACAAAATAAAAAGAATTATTTTGTTTTCACAGAATAAACAAATTAAATTTTCTCTTTTACCAATGGCACTTACCCGGTACAGGAATACCTGTTTTACCCACATCATAATGTCTTAGTAATCAATATTAAGACAGAAAGATGTGTATTTAGTTAAATGCAATCATTTTCAAATAATGGGTACAATTCTGCAAGTGCAGAATTTTAAAGAATGTTGAAAATATATCTTCTGGTCTGTGTACTCAGCTCCTGAAAATAAGAAAAAGATCACTGAAAAGAATGACTAGAGCTGTCAGATAATCTGACTATAGTTCTACTACAAGCCATAAGATGAGAGCTGGAAAATTTTGATGTTTAAAAATCCAAGAGTTATAAACCCTTGGCCATTATTCCACCATTACACCTCCCTTATCTTAGAGACAAAGTGTGGTATAAGTTTCATTGAAATAGGAACAAAATTATAAACGTGAAGCAAAAAGCATTTTGATTTTTAAAAAACTACCAAGTGACATAACTCCAAGAGTGATAACCCACGGACTCTTATTCTGTTATACACGGTACATCCAGTCAATGTCCATGTTTATACAAACTTATACAAACTTAGACCCATATTCAAACCTGAGCAAGACGTTCAGGCTCAAAATGTGGCTACTACAGTGTTCACAAGATTTTTCCATGATTTGACCTACTGATCTACTGTTTGACTGGACCCTTTTTCGAACTTGACCCAGATTTCATCAAGGCAATCATTCTGAGCAAGTTTCATGATAAATGGACTTAAAATGTGGCCTCTAGAGTGTTCACAAGGTTTTCCTATGACCTTATTTTTGACAGGACATGACCCATATTCGAACATGACAGAGATTTTGTCGAGGTGATCGTTTTGAGCAAGTTTCATGAAGTTTAGCCTGAAAATGTTGCTACCAGAGTGTTCACAAAGTTTTTCTATGATTTGACCTACTGACCTACTTTTTGACCTGACAAACTTGACCAAGATTTCATCAAGGCAATCATTCTGAGTAAGTTTTATGACAATTGGACTTAAAATGTGGCCTCTTCACAAGGGTTTTTTATGATTTGACCCACTGACCTCATTTTTGACCGGACATGACCCATATTCAAACTTGAACAAAGGAACCAACATCTTATGGTGGTTTAAACTGTTTGCAAGTTTGGTTAAAATCAAATCATAAATGAAACGGCTTTTGTGCAGATAAGACAAAAGTAGGCAATTTGTGCCCTTTCAGGGGCAATAACTCTGGAAAAGATGATGGGATATGGGTGGTTCAACAAAGGAACCCAGATCCTATGGTGCTTCCAAGTTGTGTGTAAATTTGGTTAAAATTATATCACAAGAGGGCCCTGGTTCACTCACCTGTGTGCCACTGTCTCTAGTACATTCTATTTTAAGCTCTGGGGGCCATCTTGTTCATCAACAGAGTGATTTCAGCTTATTTGGTAGGGAATAACCTAGGAAACATTCCTGTGAACTTTGAGTCAAATTGACCTTAGGGTTTAGGTGGAGTTTACGTTTGAATCAAATTTACAATATTTTCTAATTTTAGCTCTGGTAAACAATTTTGTTCATCAGAGTGAGATCATTTTAGCCTTTTTGGTAGAGGGTCATCTTAGCAACATTATCGCAAGGAACCTACATGCTAAATATGAAGGCTGTATCTCAAATACTTCAAAAGTTATGACAAAGTAGGTCAAAGGTCAAGATCATGGGTCAAAAGTTTTGAATGGTTGAGAAAACCTTGTCACAAGGAACATACATGCCAAATATGAAGGCTCTTTCTCATATGGTTCAAAAGGTATGATAAAGTAGGTCACAGGTCAAGATCACAGGTCAAATCTTTACATGAGTGGGAAGCCCTTGTCAGAAGGGACCAACATGCCAAATATGAAGGCTCTATCTCAAACGGTTTTAAAGTTATAACAAAATGACCTACTGATCTACTTTTTGATTTGACATGACCCACATTCGAACTTAACTGAGATATTGTCCAGATGATCATTCTGAGCAAGTTTTATGATGATTTTACTAAAACTGTGGCCTCTAAGAGTGTTCAAAATGTTTTTCTATGATTTTACCTGCTGATCTACTTTTTGACCCGACATGACCCATATTCAAAATTTACCCAGATATTGTCAAGATGATCATTCTGAGCAAGTTTGATGATGATTGGACCAAAACTGGGGCCTCTTGTGTGTTTACAAGGTTTTTCAACAATCTGACCTACTTACCTGCATATTGACCAGATATGACCTGTATTCAAAATTAACCCGAGATATTGTCAAATGATCATTTTGAGCAAGTTCGATGATGGTCGGACCAAACCTGTAGCCTCTAGTGTGTTTAGAGTTTTTTTTCTATGATTTGACCTACTGACCTACTTTTTGACCTAACATGACCCATATTTGAACTTGACTGAGATATTGTCAAGATGATCATTCCGGGCAAGTTTGATGGTGATCAGACTAAAACTGTGGCCTCTAGTGTGTTCACAAGGTTTTTCTCTGATATGACCTTCTGACCTACTTTTTGATCCAACATGTCCCATATTCGAACTTCACCAAGACTTTGTCATGTCAATCATTCTGGGCATGTTTGATGATGATTGGACCAAAACTGTGGCCTCTAGTGTATTCACAAGCTTTTCTATGATTTTACCTACTGACCTACTTTGTGACCCGACATGACTCATATTCAAAAGTGACCAAGATATTATCAAGATGATCATTCTGAGCAAGTTTGATGATGATTGGACCAAACCTGTGGCCTCTAGTGTGTTCAGAAGGTTTTTCTGATTTGACCTACTGACCTTCTTTTTGACAAGACAACACCGATACTTGAACTTGACTGAGACATTGTCAAGTTGATCATTCTGGACAAGTCTGATGATGATCGGACCAAAACTGTGGCCTCTAGTGTGTTCACAAGGTTTTACTCTGATTTGACCTACTGATTTACTTTTTGATCCGAAATGACCTATATTCGAACTTGACCGACATATTGTCAAGATAATCAGTCTGGGCAAGTTTGATGATGATAGGACCAAAACTGTGGCCTCTAGTGTATTCACAAAGTTTTTCTATGATTTGACCTACTGACCTACTTTGTGACCCGACATGACCCATATTTGTACTTGACCCAGATATTGTTAAGACGATCATTGTGAGCAAGATTGATGACATTCTGACCAACACTGTGGCCTCTAGAGTGTTCACAAGGTTTTTCTGTGATTTGACCTACTGACCTATTTTTTGACCCGACATAACCCATATTCGAACTTGACCGAGATATTGTCAAGATGATCACTCTGAGCAAAATTGATGACGATCGCACCAAAACTTTGGCCTCTAGAGTGTTCACAAGGGTTTTCTTATGATTTGACCTACTGACCTCAATTTTGACCGGTCATGACCCATATTCAAACTTGAACAAAAGAACCAAGATCTTATGATGGTTTAAGTTATATGCAAGTTTGTTTACAATCAAATCATAAATGAAACAGCTATTGTGCAGATAAGACCAAAATAGGCAATTTGTGCCCTTTCAGGGGCCATAACTCTGGAACAGATGATGCGATATGGGTGGTTCAACAAAGGAACCAAGATCTTATAGTGCTTCAGGTTATGTGTAAATTTGGTTAAAATTATACCATAAACAAAACAGCTATCATGCAGACAAGACCAAAACAGCCAATTTTTGCCCTTTCAGGGGCCATAACTCTAGTACCCTTGATGTGATATGCCTGGTTCAAGAAAGGAACCAAGATCTTGTGGTGGTACAAATTGTGTGTAAGTTTGGTTAAAATCAAATGATAAATGAAACAGCTATTGTGCAGACAATACCAAAATAGGAAATTTTTGCCTTTTCAGGAGCCATAACTCTGGTACCCATGATGGGATATGGCTGGTTCAAGAAAGGAGCCAAAATTTTGTGGTGTTACAAATTGTGTGCAAGTTTAGTTAAAATCAAATCATAAATGAAACAGCTATCATGCAGACAAGATCCAAATAGGCAAATTTTGCCCTTTCAGGGGCCATAACTCCGTATCACATGATGGGATATGGCTGGTTCAAGAAAGGAACTGAGATCTCATGGTGGTACAAGTTGTGTGCAAGTCTGGTTAAAATCAAATCATAAATGAAGATGCTATCGTGCGGACAAGAAATTGTTTACGGACGCACGGACGCACGCACGCACGCACGCACGGACGCACGCACGCACGGACGACGGACGACGGACAAAATGTGATCACAAAAGCTCACCTTGTCACTACGTGACAGGTGAGCTAAAAATACAGAGAGCCTTTCACTGTACAAAAGAGAGAAAAAAGAAGGATATGTTAAAAACTTTGTGATACACAACTGATCCCTGACAGCACCTGTCAAAGACAAACAAATAGGTCAATGGTCAAAGTCAAGGTCACAGGGTTAAAAACATTGACACTAACAAAAAGGCCTTGTCACAAGCAATACACACTTTGTGATACACAACTGATCCCTGACAGCACCTGTCAAAGACAAAAGAAATAGGTCAATGGTCAAAGACAAGGTCACAGGGTCAAAAACGTTGACACTAACAGAAAGGCCTTGTCATAAGCAATTATTTTCCAATATGGAGTGTGTAACTCACTCCATATAGGAAAATTGCAAGGAGAATGCTTCAATGTAAAAAAAATGCCACAGACCTGCCAAAAACTAAATGCCCCCGCCTATCAGGGCTTGAAGAAATAGATGGGCTGCATGATACTTCCTTGCAGAGCTGATTTGTTTGTTTTTTTTTATTTTTGGTTTAACCTCCCAGTAAACACTGTATAGGTCATTTTGGAGACGTTGCTGAAAGTACTGGTAAACCGCTTAAAAGGATCTAAGCCTACCCAGGCAAAGCAGTGTGAGTCGGACTGTCCATGTTTATAAACCCTATTGATTTCATTGGGCAAGATGGCTTGAGATGTCATTTCATGTCAATGTCGAGTAAAAGTCCCACAAAATTGGAAGCAAGGTCTCAAAAATGACCTATACAGAGTGGATGGGGATGTTACACCTCAAATCAAACAAAAACAAACAAATAAAGCTAAAGAATCCCAAAAAATTGGTGACAGTCCTGTTTTTTAACCCATTGCACGCGGGGAAACCCATAAAGGGATACCCTGTCAAACAGTGCAGGCCCAGATCAGACACCGCAGAATGCGGTGTCTGATCAGGGCCTGCAGTATTTGCAAACATAATTTTTGGTCAAAAATAGAAAAAAAAAAAACCCGAAAAAATAGGCCTGACACCCCTTATATGGCAAATGGACTTGTCTGAAAGAGTCCACTAGCATACAATGGTATAATTGAATTACAAGAGAAGGCCCATCCCAACTGAGACTCTGTACAACTGCTGTAGGGAAGTGCCCCCCTCTCTCTCTCTCTCTCTCTCTCTTTCTCTCTCTCTAAAAAAAGTCATGTAGCAGTAAAGGGTCAACATATGTTCTAAATACTGACAGACTTTTGTAGGATATACATGTAGCTGATCAAATTATAATTTTATTATGAGTGATGTCTGATAGACAGTATTAAATTAAACATAAAATAAACAAGTTTCAAGATAATTTTAGAACTTATCAGGTGGAATAATAGTATGACAGCTGCTGATAGACAAAATCTTATGACTCAGCCTAAAAAATACAGTAAAAGTTCTAAAAGTTGGGATATCTCAGCCTAAAATTTATGAGCAGAAAACAATACTGTAAAAGTTCTAAAAGTTGGGATATCTCAGCCTAAAATTTATGAGCAGAAAAAAATACTATAAAAGCTCTAAAAGTTGGGATATCTTGAGGATGAGCTTTTGTTTGTTTGTTTGTATTGGAGTTTATCGGCCTAGTCAACACTATTTCATGTAGCAGTAATTAGAGATTATCACATGGGATTTTGGTTATCGCCCGATGTATCAACCCGAGACCCCATTATCTGCCCGAAGGCTTTAGCCTGAGGGCAGATAATGGTCGAAGGTTGAAACAGAGGGCGATAACCAAAACCCCATGTTATAATTTGTTTATCACATATTCAGATCCTATTCTTACTGTGTTTGACGTTCATAATTTGAAAAAAAAAACAAGAAAAATGCCTAATGGCATTATGGACGGGCTTTTTTTTCAGTACGGTTAGGATGGTGGTGGCATGGGTGTGGTAGGGTGGGGTGTGCTGGTGTGGGGTAGGGTGGGGTGGGGTGGGATGGGTTAGGAGTCGGGTGGGACGGGGTGGAATTTGTGGTGGGGTGGGGTGTGGGGTGGGATGGGGTGTGGTGGGGTTGTGGTGTGGGTTGGGCTTGGGTGGGTGGGTGGGATGGGGTGAGATCGAGTAAGGTGGGGAGTGGTGGGATGGGGTGGGGTTGGGGGTGGATTGGGGTTGTTTTGGGATGGGGGTGGGGTGGGGTTGTGGGGTAGGGTATGCTAGGGTAGGGTGGGGTGGGTAGGGTATGTATGTAAAACTAAGTGTGCATGTATGTACAGAACAAATGCAATATCCTAACCCAGTAACAACTTTTTGTGGAGGGGGGGGGGGGGGGTATGATTTTTTTATGTGTTTTAAGAAGAAATAAAAAAAATAAAGTTTTCTTTTCTATTTTTAGCTCTGGTGGACACTGATTTTAGCGATTTTGAAAAAGGGTCACCTAATGAACATTTCTGTATGTATGTAAAACTATGTATGCATGTTTGTGTGTGTGTGTGTGTGGGGGGGGGGGGGGGGGGTGTTGATTTGTTTATGTGTTTTACGAAGAAAAAAAAAAAGTTTTTTTCTATTTTTAGCTCTATTTTTAGCTCTAGTGGCCACTGATTTTAGCAATTTTGAAAAAGGGTCACCTAATGAACATTTCTGTAAAATAATTTTGAAATCGGACCATTATCCCAGGAGGAGATGTCGTTTAAAGAAATTGTTGATGGACGACGGACATCAACTCACCTTGAGCACTTCGTGCTCAGGTGATCAGTGAGCTAAACAAGAGGGCCATGATGGCCCTGGATCGCTCACCTGATCCAAAGAGTAACAAGTGGGCTATAATGTGGATAATGTTGAGGAGGTCTTAAAAGGTGAAGCTTCATACCAAATATCAAAAATAGCCATCGGAAGAGATGGCAAATCCCCCGACCAAAAGCCAATATGGCCTTCAGAAGATTGTTCACCAATAGAAAGTGCACCAGAATTAAACCAGCAATATATCGCAAAAGTATTGCAGTTATGGCCATCACAAGATTATAGTGTCAGGGGAGATAACGAAACTAGAGGCCCATGGGCCACAATGCTCACCAGAGCTCAGGCAGGCACTACCCACTGGCAGCCATGTATGGTTTTAATTTATTGATTATAAAGTCTGCCAAATGAACCCCCTTTCATGAGGACTCTGTATCTGAAATATTACGCCTTTTATGAAGTGGAGGGGTGGGAGATGACCCAACAGAGCCCAATTTGATATCATTGAATGCATCTTATCATAAGGAACAAGAAAATATATGGTTTAAGGGTGGGGGATGGGGATCTTAAAGGTTTCTGAGATATTGGGCCTTTTATGAAGTGGAGGGGATGGGGAATGGCCCGGGCACATCACAAAAGACCCCCAGGTTGGTGTCTTTGAATGCATTTTATCATAAAAAACAAGAGTGTATATATGGTTTAGGGGTGGGAATCTGATAGGTTTCTGAGATTTATCACCTTTTATGAAGTGGCAGGGTGGGGCATGGCCCCAGCACACCCTGAAGACCCCTAGGTTGGACTCATTGAATGCGTCTTATCATAAAGAACAAGAATATATATGGATAAGGGTGGGGATCTGAACGGATTCTGAGAATTTGGGGCCTTTTATGGAGTCAAGGGGGTAGGACATGGCCCGAGCACATCCCAGAGGACCCCCAGGTTGGTGTAACTGAATGTGTCTTATCATAAGAAACAAGAATATATATGGTTTTCGGGTGGGGATCTGAAAGGTTGCCGAGATATATTGCCTTTTATGAAGTGGAGGGGTGGGGCAATGGCACATCCCGGGGGAACCCTAGGTTGGTATCACTGAATGCGTCTTATCATAAGAAACAAGAATATATATGGTTTTGAGTTGGGGATCTGAATGGTTTCTCAGATATATGGCCTTTTATGAAGTGGAGGGGGTGGGGCAGGGCCCTGACCTATCCCAGGGGGCCTCCAGGTTGGTGTCATTGAATGTGTCTTATCATAAGGAACAATAATATATATGGGTTAGGGGTGGGGATCTGTAAGGTTTCCGAGATATTGGGCCTTTTATGAAGTGGAGGGGGTGGGGCAAGGCCCCGGCGCATCCCGGGGGCCCATAGGTTGGTGTCAATGAATGCATCTTATCATAAAGAACAATAATATATATGGTTTAGGGGTGGGGGTCTAAACGGTTTCTGAGATATATGGCCTTTTATGTTGTGGAGGGGGTGGGGCATGGCCCCGGCGCATCCCGGGGCCCCCAGGTTAGTGTAACTGAATGTGTCTTATCATAAGGAACAAGAATATATATGGTTTAGGGGTGGGGATCTGTAACGGTTTCCAAGATATTGGACCTTTTATGAAGTGGAGGGGGTGGGGCAAGGCCCCAGCGCATCCGGGGGGGGGGGGGGGGGGGGGGGGGGGGGGGGGGGGGCCAAGTTGATGTCAATGAATGTGTCTTATCATAAGGAACAATATTATATATGATTTAGGGGTGGTGATCTGTAAGGTTTTGGAGTTATGGCCATCACAAGGTTATATTGTCAGGGGAGATAACTCAAAAACCATGGCACCCAGGGTTGTGGTTCTTGTGCATGACACACGGTCTCGGCCTTGTGAATAACTGTGTCATGTATCATCAATATATCTTAAAGGGTATTGGAGTTATGGCCATCACAAGGTAGTGACTCAATTTTATTGGAAGGGGAGATAACTCAAAAACCATAGCAACCAGGGTTGTGGTTCTTGTGCATGACACACCGGCTCAGCCTTGTGAACAACTGTGCCAGGTACCATCAACATACCTCAAAGGGTATTGGAGTTATGGCCATCACAAAGTAGTCATTCTATTTTATTAAAAGGGGAGATAACTCAAAAAGTATGCAATCCAGAGTTCTGGTTCTTGCGCATGACACGCCGTCTCAGCCTTGTGAACAATTGTGCCAAGAACCATCAATGAATCTCAAAGGGTATAGGAGTTAGGGCCATCACAAGGTTGCGTCTACAGACGGACGGACGGACGGACGGACAGACGGACGGACGGACGGACGCCAGGCTGATCGCTATATCCCCCGAACCTATTCGGTCGGGGGATAACAAAGGCTATAATTTGAACAATCTTGGCAAAGGTCCAATAGATGAAGCTACACACTAAATATCAAAGACCTGGGCCTTGCAGTTTCAGAGAAGAAGATTTTTTTAAAGATATTCCCTACATAAGCCTATGTAAAACCAAATGGCCCAGGGGCGGGGGTATTTTTGGCCTCAGGGCTATAATTTAAACAATTTTGATAGAGGTTCACTAGATGAAGCTTCACACAAAAATATCCAAGGCCTGGGCCTTGCTGTTTCAGAGAAGAAGATTTTTCAAAGATTATCTCTATATAAGTCTATGTAAAACAAAGGACCCCGGGGCGGGGGGATTTGTGGCCCGAGGGCTATAATTTGAAAAATTTTGGTAGAGGTCCACTAGATGAAGCTCCATACAAAAATATCAAAGACATGGGCCTTGCAGTTTCAGAAGAAGATTTTTAAATATTTCCCTATATAAGTCTCCGGGCGGGGGCATTTTTGGCCCCAGGGCTATAATTTGAACAATCTTGATAGAGGTCCACTAGATGAAATTTCACACCAAATATCAAAGACCTAGGCCTTGTGGTTTCACAGAAGAAAATTCTTAAAGATTTTCCCTATATAAGTCTATGTAAAACCAAAGGGCCCCAAGGCGGGGCCATTTTTGGTCTCAGGACTATAATTTGAACAATCTTTGTAGAGGCCCACTAGATCAAGCTTCATTCCAAATATCAAAGACCTAGGCCTTGTGGTTTCAGAGAAGAAGATTTTTCAAGATTTTCCCTATAGAAGTCTATGTAAAACCAAAGGGCCCCAGGGCGGGGGCATTTTTGGCCCCAGGGCTATAATTTGAACAATCTTGGTAGGGGTCCACAAGAGGAAGCTTCATACCAAATATCAAAGATCTGTGCCTTGCGGTTTCAGAGAAGAAGATTTTTAAAGATTTTCCCTATATAAGCCTATGTAAAACCAAAGGGTCCCGGGGCGGGGGGCATTTTTGGCCCCAGCACTATAATTTGAACTATCTTGGTAGGTTCCTCTAGATGAAGCTTCATTCCAAATAGCAGAGACCTGGGCCTTGCGGTTTCAGAGAAGAAGACTTTTAAAGATTGTCCATATATAAGCCCATGTAAAACCAAAGGGCCCTGGGGCGGGGGCATTTTTGGCCCCAGCACTATAATTTGAACAATCTTGGTAGGGGTCCCACTAGATGAAGCTTCATACCAAATATGAAAGATCTGGGCCTTGTGGTTTCAGAGAAGAAGATTTTTTAAGATTTTCCCTATATAAGCCCACGTAAAACCAAAGGGCCCCGGGGCGGGGGTATTTTTGGCCCCAGCCATATAATTTGAACAATCTTGGTAGGGGTCCACTAGATGAAGCTTCATACCAAATATCAAAGACCTGGGCTTTGTGGTTTCAGAGAAGAAAATTATTTAAAGTTTCAGTGAAAAAATCTATTTTTGGCTCCTGTGACCTAGATGTGCAAGGGACCGGAACCATTTGAACAACTTTGAAAGGGGACCACCTAAGGATCATTCCTATGAAGTATGGTCAAAATCCGATCAGTGGTTTAGGAGGAGATGTCGTTTGAAGAAATTGTTTACGCACGGATGACAGACAAAAAGTGATCCTAATATAAAACACAAGAGGACCATGATGGCCCTGGATCGCTCACCTGATCCATAGAGTAACAAGTGAGCCCCGGGGAGGGCCATTATTGACCCCAGGGTTATAATGTGCATAATGTTGAGGGAGGTCTAAAAAGATGAAGCTTCATACCAAATATCAACAAAGGCTATAATTTGAACAATCTTGGCAAAGGTCCAATAGATGAAGCTACACACTAAATATCAAAGACCTGGGCCTTGCAGTTTCAGAGAAGAAGATTTTTTTAAAGATATTCCTTACATAAGCCTATGTAAAACCAAATGGCCCCGGGGCAGGGGCATTTTTGGCCTCAGGGCTATAATTTAAACAATCTTGATAGAGGTCCACTAGATGAAGCTTCACACCAAATATCAAAGACCTGGGCCTTGTTGTTTCAGAGAAGAAGATTTTCAAAGATTATCTCTATTATAAGTCTATGTAAAACCAAAGGGCCCTGGGGTGGGGGCATTTGTGGCCCCAGGGCTATAATTTTAACAATCTTGGTAGAGGTCCACTAGCTGAAGCTTCATACCAAATGTCAAAGATCTAGGCCTTGTGGTTTCAGAGTAGAAGATTTTTCAAGATTTTTCCTATATAAGTCTATGAAAAGCCAAAGGGCCCAGGGGCGGGGGCATTTATGGCCCCAGGGCTATAATTTGAGCAATCTTGATAGAGGTCCACAAGATGAAGCTTCATACCAAATATCAAAGACCTGGGCACTGCAGTTTCAGAGAAGAAGATTTTTCAAGATTTTCCCTATATAAGCCTATGTAAAACCAAAGGACCCCGGGGCGGGGGCATTTTTGGCCCCAGCACTATAATTTGAACAGTCTTGGTAGGGGTCCACTAGATGAAGCTTCATACCAAATAGCAAAGACCTGGGCCCTGCAGTTTCAGAGAAGAAGTTTTTTTAAAGATTTTCCCAATATAAGCCCATGTAAAACCAAAGGGCCCTGGGGCGGGGGCATTTTTGGCCCCAGCACTATAATTTGAACAATCTTGGTAGGGGTCCTTGAGATGAAGCTTCATACCAAATATCAAAGACCTGGGCCTTGCGGTTTCAGAGAAGAAGATTTTTAAAGGTTTTCCCTATATAAGCCTTTGTAAAACCAAAGGGCCCAAGGGCGGGGGCATTTTTGGCCCCAGCACTTTAATTTGAACAATCTTGGTAGGGATCCATAAGATGAAGATTCATACCAAATATCAAAGACAAGGGCCTTGCAGTTTCAGAGAAGAAGATTTTTAAAGATTTTCCCTATATAAGCCCATGTAAAACCAAAGGGCCCCGGGGCGGGGGCATTTTTGGCCCCAGCACTATAATTTGAACAATCTTGGTAGGGGTCCACTGGATGAAGCTTCATACCAAATATCAAAGACCTGGGCCTTGCAGTTTCAGAGAAGAAGATTTTTAAAGATTTTCCCTATATAAGCCTATGTAAAATCAAAGGGCCCCGGGGCGGGGGCATCTTTGGCCCCAGCACTATAATTTGAACAATCTTGGTAGGGGTCTAACAGATGAAGATTCATACCAAATATCAAAGACCTGGGCCTTGCAGTTTCAGAGAAGAAGATTTTTAAAGATTTTCCCTATATATGCCCATGTAAAACCAAAGGGCCCCGGGGCGGGGACATTTTTGGCCCCAGCACTATAATTTGAATAATCTTGGTAGGGGTCCACTAGATGAAGCTTCATACCAAATATCAAAGACCTGGGCCTTGCAGTTTCAGAGAAGAAGATTTTTTAAGTTTTCAGTGAAAAAAATCTATTTTTGGCTCCTGTGACCTATATGTGCAACGGACCGGAACCATTTGAACAACTTTGAAAGGGGACCACCTAAGGATCATTCCTGTGAAGTTTGGTCAAAATCCACTCAGTGGTTTAGGAGGAGATGTCGTTTGAAGAAATTGTTTACGCACGCACGCACCGCACGGACGCACGGACGCACGACGGACGACGGACAAAAAGTGATCCCAAAAGCTCACCTCGTCACTACGTGACGGTGAGCTAAAAAAGAACGAAAAAAAAAAAAAAAACAAAGAAAATTCCATGCCTGTGCATGCATGTATGTATTATTACTAGCAACTATCAGGGGAGGAAGATAATAATTGTTCATATGTGTTTATGGAGAAGAAAAGAAAAATAAAGAAAAAAAAGAATGAAAAAAAAGAAGAAAAAAAAAAAAAAAGAACAAAAAAAAAAAAAAAAATGTCTCCACCGGGGTTTGAACTCACGCCCCTCAGATTCATAGTCAACAATAGGATTCATAGTCCAGCACTCTATCCACTACACTGGCATTTGAAAAAAGGTTAACCAAAAGGTAAACCTGAAAAACACAAGTTTGATAAATGACAATTTCCGCCAAAATTTTAGTCTTTTGCGCCATTTATGGATAATACATGAAAGCGGTACCTCCACTTATGCATCAGTCCTGATATGAAAACAATCTGCTACAGAATAGATGAAAAAAATCACTTTGAAAAAAAGGTTAACCAAAAGGTAAACCTGGGACGACGCCCGCCCGCCCGCCCGGACATCGCTATTTTAAAGGACGGATTTTTTTTTAAAAACCCGTCCAATGATAAAAAGTGTGATTCAAGCAAAAAAGCGCGTAACGTCACGCCAAGCTATTCGCGTTACGTCATGTAATTGGCAACGTCACACTAATGTCATGAGTGGGCTGATAACCGCTGTCCGTTCAAAATACACTGTTTCCGGTTATCAGACCGGGCGGGCTGATAACCGGAAATGGAAACAAGCATTATCACACATGCAAAACATTGGTTATAGTGTTAAATATAGTACTGAATATGTGATAAAGGGTAATATTGACAGACTTTTGTAGGATGTACATGTAGATGATCAAATTGTAATTTTATTATGAGTGATGTCTGACAGACAGTATTGAATTAACCCTTCTCTTGCTCAATATTCATTTCAGCCACACCCATTTCTGTTCTATCAACCAATCAAATCACTTTATGTAATTTATTGCTATTAATTCATATACTAAATGCCAAACAGTGTAGATCCTGATCAGATGGCTTCTTCAGAAGCCATCTGATCTGGATCTACACTGTTTGCAAAGATAAGGGTTGTCGTGAACAGCAAGATAAGGGTTAAAAATAAAATCATAAAATAAACAAGTTTCATGATAATTTTAGAACTTATCAGGTGGGATAATACTATGGCAGCTGCTGATAGGCAAAATCTTGTGACTCAGTCTAAAATTTATGAGCAGAAAAAATACTGTAAAAGTTCTAAAAGTTGGGATATCTTGAGGATAAGCTGTAATATTACAAATGAACCTATTTTTTCTGCTAGCAAACATAACCCCAATTTTGAAAGGGTTTTAGATCAGGAAAATGTTTTCTAAACAAAACAAACCTCTTCACCCTGTCCTGCTGAATAAATTATGGCACGCCCATTTCTGCTTATCAACAATTACATAATATAACATGAGCCGGCCTCGGCAGCTCAGTCAAATGCACATCTGACTGGTGATCGGGAGGACGCGGGTTCAATACCTGCCGGGGTTGGCAACATTCTTTCATGGAGATTGATCATGAAATCTTTTCTATGGTCATTCTCTCCCTTCCGCTGATTCAAGAAGGGCAGATGACAGTTTCTGGCAAAAGAATGTCACTATACTGGTTAACCTCTTCCATATAAGCTTGCCCAAGAAAAGTTTGGATAGGTAAACTGACCGGCCCCAAAATGACCTAAAATAGTGTTGACTGGGCCGTTAAACTCCAATACAAACAAACAAACATAATATAATGTGCCGTAATCATCCTATGTATTGGGACAGACAGGCCCAAGCAAACAGTGCAGACCCTGAGGGAGCAGTCTGATCAGGGTCTACACTGTTTGCCATGCCATCTAAAACTTCTTGCTGGATCATGAAACAAATTTGTTAAAATATTAGGAGAATTACAGCAAGTTCTCAAGGTGTCCGATTTTGTAGGATTTTAATGGTATTGTTTTCTAAACAATACAAATCTTCTCACCCTGTCCTGCTAAATAAATTTTGCCACGCCAATTTCTGCTTAATAACAGTTACTTAATATAATGTACCGTATTCATCCTAAGTATTGGGACAGATAGGCCTAAGCAAACAGTGCAGACCCAGATCAGACTGCTCCAAAAGGAGCAGTCTTATCAGGGTCTACACTGTTTGCCATTCCATCTAAAACTCCTTGCTGGATCATGAAACAATGCTTATAAACCCTTTTGGTTTCATGGGGTGACAGGGCTTGAGATGTCATTTCCTCTCAATGTCAGGTAAAAGTCCCACAAAATAGGAAGCAAAGTCTCCAAAATGACCTTAACAGTGTTGACGGGGCCATTAAACTTCAAATCAAACAAAACAGTGAAATTCTGCATTTAAGACCATCTAAAAATTAAGACTAATTCTGCTATAAAAAGCAGAGGGTGCAGTTCTTCTTTCTTCGCATTTTCGGCAATGACAGTGTCCTCTGCAGTCAGAGACCACCTTTAAAGACCACTTTTGAACAGTCCCAAAGGTGGTCCTAATAGAGGAATTTAACCGTATGTTAAATATCAGGAGAATTACACCAAGATCTCAAGGTGTCCGAATTTATAGGATTTTAATGGTATTCATACAAATTCACAAACTGCATATCCTGATCAGCTGGCTTCTTCAGCTAGACCTTTCAAGATCAATTCACGTATGTTAATCAAAGGTGGATGAAAACCAGAGTACCCAGAGAAAGTCCTGACCTTCCCTTGCAGACATCACGTGAACATGTGTCTGAAATGAACACCCCCTTTATATAGAGATTTTACTGGGGTTGAGGGGGGTATTCATTATTTTTCTTATATCTGTCCCCAAGACATAGGTTGTGGGTACTCGTTAGAACCGCCTCAATGAGGCAGTTCTAATGAACACCCGCAACCCTTGTATGAAGTAAAAATAACAATAATATCACAGATTTTCATCAGAAAAGTAGCCATTTTGGAGATGTGAAAAAAATGCACAATGTCGCACGGGTGTGTTATCGCAATGACTTGCCCTAACAATTGTGGCCTGAACAAGGCTTAAATGCACAGCAGCTCAAACACTGTTCACCAACAAAGCAAAATTTGAACAATTACAGTTTTAACAGGTTATATACCATATTTCACATATTTACTACACCATGTGCTTAGTTTTTTCAAAATTGTATAAAAAAATTGTGGTGAACAATCTACCTTTGAATAAGTGCACACCTGATATGAAAGAAGAACAACAACAACAAAAAAAAAAACAGTTAAGGACACATTACACATGGAGTTGAATTTCAGCAGAGGGTGGGTTCACCACATATGCATATGATTGTCTGGGTCAAAAATGCTCCAAAACTCAATATGAAATTGTGGGGAAAGTGCACTTGGTATGATGTGCGCTTGGGCAGTTTCTTTCCAAAAATAGCTTGGGTGTGCGCTTATAGGAGCATGTGCGTTAACCCATTTAGTACCAGAAATCCTAAAACAGGTAGTTGGCAAACAGTGCAGGCCCAGATCAGACGCCGCAGGACCTACACTGTTTGCAAAAAGTACAACCATATTCCAAATTAATTTTGAGGAAAATACAACCTGACACCCCTAAATTTCGAAATGGACTACTGCTATATATAAGGAGGAATATTCCATTTGGTACAAAAAGGGCAAAATAAGGCAAATACAGCTCATCAAAGACTCAGATCAGCCTGTTTTGGTTTAGTTTGGAGTTTAACGGCCCAGTCAACACTGCATGTATTTAGGTCACCGTCACAGAACTTTCATCTGACCACACTTAAGTCTTTTCCAGTGCAGTTAACTAGTCAGAATGACAACAGAATAGAAGTGGAGGCAATTGCCACTGTTTATATAGTTTATACTAATTTATTTTAGTTTGATCGCGAAGAAAGCTTCAAGCTTATTGAATCACTCTCGAACATTCATTCCGGGTGTTTTCTTGCGCGCAAGAGAGAGAGGCAGTGGCTTTTACACCACTGCTACCCATTTTTAGAGTGTGTTCATATTTTAGAGTGTGTGTTTCAATTTTACGTCCCACCAACAGCTAAGGTCATACGGAGACGGGACCTCGGTTTAAAGACTCATCCAAAAGCCTGGAGAAGCCCGGGATCGATCCTGCAATCCCTGGTTTATCAGGCGAGTAGCATAACTACTACAACACAGAGGCTTCTGTGTTCATATTTGAGAACAAATATGGTGAGGAGTTGAGGTGTCTGAATATTTAAGGTGAATACAGTAATTTGTAAATTTGTATTTATTCGTCTTATATACCATAAAAATCTAAAAAATTCTGTCACCTTTTTAAAAATTGTTTCATTCCGAAAGGTCCATATATGGTAAGGAGTTGAGGTGTCCAAATATTTAAGGTGAATTCAGTAATTTGTTAATTTGTATCTATTCGCCTTATATATCGTAAAAATGCTAAAAATTCGGTCACCTTGAGGACTTGCTGTAATTCTCCTAAAATTTTAACAAATTTGTTTCATGTTTGTTTAATGTAAGGTTTAACGTCATTTTAGAGACGTTGCTTCCAATTTTGTGGGACTTTTACTCGACATTGAGATGAAAATGACTTCTCAAGCCCTGTCGCCCAATGAAACCAATAGAGTTTATAAGCATGGACAGTCTGACTCACACTGCTTTACCTGGGCACGCTTAGATCCTTTAAGTGGTTTACCAGTAATCATGTGCGGTTGATTTCAGCTCTGCCCTGAAGCATCATGCAGCCCATTTATTTCTTCAAGAGTCAATGGGCGGGGGCCGCAAATTTATTTCATGATCCAGCAAGGAGTCAGAAAGGTGCACACAGAATGATGAACAGTGTAGACCCTGATCAGACTGCACAGTTTGCTTAAGCCTGTCTGTCCCAATATTTAGGATCATTACTAAACAATGATTTGTCATAATAGAGTAGGAGTCATTTTATATCTCATCAGTATTAAAAAAACAAAACAAAGAAAGTTTTGTCCTCAAAATGTTGCTACCTTTGACCTTTCAGTATCTCAAGCAACTTTATACAGGGAAACTCCAAAATGGGACTATGGCAAATAGTGCGGACCCAGGTCCCCACAACACGGCATCTGATCAGATCCTTAATTGTCTGCAATACATTCAACCCTTGTAAAAATAAATTTTGTGAAGGTTGATTCCCAAATTTCCAAAATGGACTCCTGCTATATTCTAAGGCAGAAAATTCTATTCAGAACAAAATGGGTTAAAATTTTTGCTGATCAATTTTAACAGTTATGTACTCAAGTAACTGATTACTTTATCAAACCACCATGTTTCAGAGTTTTTTGTTTGTTTTGTCCCCGTCAACACTGTAAAGGTAATTTTGGAGATGTTGCTTCCAAGTGTGTGGGACTTTTACCCGACATTGAGATGAAATGACATCTCAAGCCCTGCCGCCCAATAAAACCCATAGGGTTTATAAGCATGGACGGGCCGACTCGCACCACTTTGCCTGGGCAGGCTTAGATCCTCTAAGTTGTTTACCAGTACTCATGTGCGGGCCAGTTTCAGCTCTGCGTGGAAGCATCATGCAGCCCATATATTTCTTCAAGCCCCGATGGGCGGGGGCTGTTTCAGAGTTTAACGGCACTATCAACACTATTTAAGGTCATGACAAGCCAACCACACTTTTCATGGGCAGGCTACCAGAATAGAGTACATTATTGAATACTATCTTGAATCTGTGGGAGACAGAATGACCCAAAAAACATATTTTATAATTGTTATTGGATAATAGGGGACATAGAATGACCAAATTTCTCATTAACCTACCTGGGCCCGCAGTTTTTTTTAACCCATTGTATACTTGTGGACTCTTCCATTGCTAAATGTTGGACGAGTCTATTTGTCATTTAGGGGTGGTAGGCCTAATTTTTCGTTTTTATTCTGCTTCTGATGGAAAATTCTGTTAGCAAATAGTGTAGGCCCTGATCAGACACCGCATTCTGCGGCGTCTGATCTGGTCTTGCACTGTTTGCCAAGGTACTCCTTTAGGGGTTTCCCAGTTACCTTAATGAACTTGTAAAAGGCGAAAATGCTATATGATTTGGCAAGAACAATGTCTACTACCTTATTTTTCCTGAAAAAAAACAACAACAACAACATATTTGCAATAATAAATAATCAAAGTTTATCCTGCTGAATGAATTAATTTTACCACACCCATTTCTGACTATCAGCCAATCAAATCACTTAATATAATGTATTCACCCAAAGCTGGAACTGAATGACAGAAAAGATCCAGATCAGATGGCTTCTTCAGATTGATTTTTGATTGATTTGAGGTTTAACATCCCCGTCAACACTGTAAAGGTCATTTTGGAGACGTTGCTTTCAATTTTGTGGAACTTTTACCCGACATTGAGATGAAATGACATCTCAAGCCCTGTCGCCCAATGAAACCAATAGGGTTTATTAGCATGGATGGTCCGCCTCGCACCGCGGTTCCTGGACAGGCTTAGATCCTCTAAGCGGTTTACCAGTACTAGTGTTCGGGCTGGATTCAGCTCTGCGTGGAAGCATCATGCAGCCCATATATTTCTTCAAGCCCCTATGGGCGGGGGCTTATGGCTTCTTCAGAAGCCATTTGATCTGGATCTACACTGTCTGCAATGGTAGGGGTTGTGGTGTTCAGCAGGATAAGGGTTAAAAATTACTGGTCCAATTTCCTGATTTTTTTTTCTGGTGACCCCTAACTGACCCCTGAATTATGGATTTTGCATCTGCAATTGAAGTACTTTAATTAACAGTTAATGACATATGCACACTGCCTGTAAAAGCTTTGCAAGATTGCTTTGCCATAAATTACAAGTTCTGCAGTTTTATGCAGATGTATTCTTTCACTGATTTTTGCATTGTTTCTAACCAAAAGCAATAGGAACCAAGACAAGAGCTACTAAAGCCAAGCGGGGCATTATAGGCCTATGGCAAGTTAATATTTGTCTGACTGCAACCTCAAAACAATAGGAAAAGCTCCATATCAGTCTTACTACATATCAAGTTTCAGCATGATCAGATCTGAATTATAGTAGTTAGTCCGAAACAAAACGTGTACAGAAATTTTCAAATGGGTTACTTATATAGATATTTGGTGAACCATAACCTCTAAACATATGCGCTGCTCCACATCGTGGTCAAACTATATATCAAGTTTCAGCTTGACAGGATCTAAATTGCAGGGGAAGTTAGCCGAAACAGAATGTTTCCAGAAATTTTCAAAGGGGCTATAACTTTGTTTTCATTTGGTGGACCAAAACCTCAAAACTAGATCTTGGTTAAGGCACAATGCAGGTTTTGTGACGGTAAGTATGTGTGAGTAGGGCAAATACTTTTGTTAAGGTGTGACAAACACACGGCCAAAAACAATATAGCTATGGCCCTTTGTCAGAATGTAGGTCTTGTAATGGTAAGTATGTGTATGAAGTTTTATGAGAGTAGAGCAAATACTTCTGATGTTATGAATGAGCTTAAGTTTTTTGGTTCAGGTGTGACAAACACATGGTCAAAAGCAATAAATTTATGGCCTGTGGGGGGCCCTAAAAACATGTGCTGCACCACATCAGGGTCTAGCTGATCAAATGTTAATTGTAGGAGGAGTTAGCCAGAAACAAATTTTTTACAGAAATATTCAAAGGGGCATAACTCTGTAAATATTTGGTGGACTGTAACCTTGAAACAATATGCGCTACAGCACTTCATAGTCTTACTATCTACTAAGTTTAAGCTTCATCCAATCAAAACTGTAGGCATGAAATAGTTCAAAAAAATTTCAAAGCGGCATAACTGTAAATATTTGCAGGACTGTAACCTCGAAACAATATGCACTACACCACCTCATAGTCCTACTATCTACCAAGTTTCAGCTTCATGAGATGAAAACTGTACGAGGAGTTATCCGGAAACGAAACAGTTCAAAAAATTTTCAAAGGGGCATAATTTGTAAATATTTGGTGGACAGACTAACCTTGAAACAATATGCGCTACAACAACTCATAGCCTAACTATCCACCAAGTTTCAGTTTCATCTGATGAAAATTGTAGGAGGAGTTATCCGGAAACAAAATAGTTCACAAAATTTTCAAAGCTGCATAATTCTGTAAATATTTGGTGGTCTGTAACCTGGAAATAATAATGCGCTACACCAGCTCATAGTCTTACTGTCTACTAAGTTTCAGCTTGATCAGACGAAAACTGTAGGAGGAGTTATACGGAAACGAAAAGTTTACAGACAGACAGATGGACAAACAGATGGATGGATGCCCACCCCATACCATAATACAACCCTTTATATAAAACTGCCAAACTATATACAGATGTCTTCAACATCATTGCAATGCCAAGACGTTGCACTGATGTTGATGCAATGTTGTTTGAATGGCAGTTCCAAAGCTCACTGTTACATGTTGTTCTCTAGCCGACTTTAACTTAATTTCACTAATGCCATGCACCCAGTGGGGAGACTGTTATGGTTAAGTCAACACTGAGAAACTTCTTTTCTTTTTTTTTTGTTTGATTTGAGGTTTGTTGTCCTCGCCAACACTGTATATGTCATTTTGGAGATGTTGCTTCCAATTTTGTGGGACTTTTACCTGACATGGAGATGAAATGACACCTCAAGCCCTGTCACCCAATGAAATTAATACGGCTTATAAGCATGGGCGATCCAACTTTCACAATTTGCCTGGGCAAGCTTAGATCCTCTAAGCGGTTTATCAGTACTCATGTGAGGGTCGGTTTCAGCTCTGCATGCAGCCCATCTCTTTCTTCATGTCCCGATGGGCCAGGGCTATCTTTTCTATTAGTAGAAGTTCTCACAATGTTTAAAGTGATAACTGCAGCTCACAAGGGGTACCCTGGCAACCAGTGCAGGCCAAGATCAGACGCAGCAGAATGCAGGGTCTGATCAGGACCTACACTGTTTGCAAAACGTTCAGCCATTTTCCAAATCAATTTTGAAGAATACACAACCTGACACCCCTAAATTTTGAAATGGACTCCTGACATATATAAGGAGGAGTCCTGCTATATCCTGCTATATATAAGGAGGAAAATTCCATTCCGTACAAAAATGGTTAACTGCTGGATTTTGTGCCTTAACCCTTTTTTACCAAATGGAATCTTCCTTCTTATAGATAGCAGGAGTCCATTTCAAAATTTAGGGGTGTCATGTTGCGTTTTCTTCAAAATCTGTTTGGAAAATGACTTAACTTTTTGCAAACACTGTAGGCCCTGATCAGATGCAGCGTTCTGCGGCATCTAGAACGCGGTATCTGATCTGGGTATGCACTGTTTGCCAGGGTTTGGGGTTTCTGGTACTAAATGGGTTAAGATAGCTGGATATGAGTGGCAAACAGTGTTGACTCTGATGAGATCTCATCTGGGTTAACACTGTTTGCTTAGGCCTGTCTGTCCGAATACATATGGTAATAAGGTAGGCTAGAAAAATAGTTTGTTTGAGTTGAGGTTTTACATCCCTGTCAATACCATTGAGGTCATTTTGGAGATGTTGCTTCCGAATTTGTGGGACGTTTACCCAACACTGAGATTAAATGACATCTCAAGCCCTACAACTCAAAGAAACCGCTAGTGTTTATAACTAGGGATGGTCAGACTTGCATCACTTTGCCTGAGCAGGCTTAGACCTTGTAAGCAGTTTACCAGTACTCATGTTTGGCTGGTTTCAGTTCCGCACAGAAGCTCCATGCAGCCCAATCTATTTCTCCAAGTCCAGAGGGAAAAAACAGTTCTGAATTGAGACTTTGACTGATTTGCTTTACATTTCAACCAATAATGTGGTGAGAAAAGATGTATTTGAAAATGTTGATGTCGCCTGCTGAATCTTCTTTCAAACTTTTAAAAATATTTTTACATACAGGAAACAGTGTGGACCTAGATCAGTCTGCTCCTAGTGGATCTGGGTCCACACTGTTTGCAACTATGATACATGTATTTAAAAGTAACCAGCAGATGACTATTGTCCTCAGTGGTGTTTAATGGGTTAGGGGTAAAGTATCCCGCCCACCGGGGTTGGAGTATAAGAATCTTATATGGGTGTGAGGGGTGGATTGAAAAATCCTTCCCGAGGGACACTGTCCGGCAAGCCTCGTGATGCCTGACAGTGATCCCGAGGGACGGATTTTTCTATCCACCCCTCACACCCATATTGGATTCTTTTTCTTGCATACCTTCCATTTCTATTGCGAATTTTTAATGCTGCTGTCACTTCGGTTACCGACGTCCGCCATTTTGTGATGACACAACAGGAATGTTTAGTGACGTCACGCATTACGACACCGCGCATGAGGTTGTAATCAACCAGTGCATTTATCAAACACGCGATTATATTCGATTTGGGGTCAGAACAACAGAGTCAGAACATAAATTTCTATCCCAGGGTAAAATCACGGATTTTCTTGTCTGGTGTGCAAGAAAAATGGATTCTGCTGCATATGCTTCTGTGCAGAGCTAAATCTTACCTACCGCACTTGAGTGCTGTTAAACTGCTTTAAGGGTCTAAGCTTGCACATGCAAAGTGAAGCTAGTCGGACCGTCCCTACATGGTTTGTTTGGGCGGTAGGGCTTGAGATGTCATCTCATCTCCATGATGGGTAAAAAGTCCAAAAAAATTGGAAGCAAGGTTTCCAAAACTACCTATTTAGTATTGATGGGGACATAAAACCTCAATTCAAACAAAACTAACAGTGTAGATCAGAATTGTTACTGGCGACACGTCAAATGATATTCATACACCAGGATAGATAGACCCTGATTAAACACTGCTAACTATCTGGATTGTATGAAGTCAGTGATGGTTACATAACTCAGTTGCATTTACTCATAAGGGACAAACAGGCCTAAGCAAAAAGTGCAGACCCAGATCAGACCGCTCCTGCATGAACAGTCTGATCAGAGTCTACACTGTCTGCCATTCTGCCTGCACTTTTTGGACACCTTGCTGAATCATGAAACAATTGGTTAAAATTTTAGAAGAATTACAGTAAGTTCTCAAGGTGTCCGAAGTTTTAGGATTTTTATGGAAGTAACTTTGGATTTTTGTTTGTTTAATTTGAGGTTTAAATCTCTGTCCGTTCATGTCTGCACAGGTCTGTGCAATGGTCATGTTTACAGCAAAAGGGGAAGGGAAGGATTTCAGTTTTAAATCTTGCATGAGACTCACTTCAAGTGAGCAGCCCCTGGAAGAGAGCCAAAGTTTTTGTTTATTATTCTTTTATATATATATGTATATAATTTGTAATATTGTAGTATTGTTAGTTATCATACATGTACATGTAGACTTTCAAAAAATAATCATTTAACAGACATATTCTTGAGTTGTGTATAAATTGAGGTTTAACATCCTCTTAAACACTGTATATGTCATTTTGGAGACGTTGCTTCCAATTTTGTGGGACTTTTACCTGACACTGAGATGAAATGACATCTCAAGCCCTGTCGCCCAATCAAACAAATAGGGTTTATAAGCATGGATCGTCCGACTCACAGCACTTTGCCTGAGCAGGCTTAGATCCTCTAAGCGGTTTACCAGTACTCGTGTGCAGTTGATTTCAGCTCTGCGTGGAAGAATCATGCAGCCCATCTATTTCTTCAAGCCCCGATGGGCGAGGGCCGTCATACAGAGATGGGACCTTGGCTTAAAGACTCATCCAAAGTCTGGAAAAGGCCGGGAGCGAACCCACCACCCCTGGTTTATGAGCTTATCCGCTGCACCACGGAGGCTTCTAGTGAACTCTGCTAAAACTGGGGTCTACTCTTAAAGAAAAGAATTTGCTCCTCAGGAGCAAATTCTTTTCTTTAAGAGCAGACCCCTATTGATGGTGATTTTTTTGTGGATAGGATGACCTCCCCTTAAAATGTATCAAAATTCCCTTATTTTCATTTTCGTGGCATTTTCCAATTCATACAATCTGGAATTAATGAGACTGCTTCTGGACACATAAGCCATTATTTGCTTTTGTCCACTGCCCAAGTCAATTAACTTGTCCCTTCCTGGAACAAAGGCTAATAATTAAAACAATAAATGACCATTCATTACTAATTCATGATGAGAATTAATTACTTGCAGTGAGCTGTGAGCTGGCAGATTTACAGAATCATTATACTGGACTTGCTGTGCAGAAAAGACAACAAAACTATGCAAGATACAAGATACAAGATTTATTCAGAAAACCAACATTAAATGAAGGTGTCCTCCGATACAACATAATTATACAATATGCTTTAATGGTGATGATGAGCAATACGATATGAAATGGTATTATATAATGTGCAATACAAGTTATCTTAGTTGAAAGGCGGACTCAATAAATGTGCATATTTGTTTTGTTTCCTCATATGTTACTGGGCTCAATAAGCGAATAAAAGTTTTAAGAGATTTAGCAGTATTTGGTATCAAGCCATGATAATCAATATCAAATTTCTGAAATAAAATATTTCTAGCTGCAGTATATTTGGAACAAAAAAGTATAAAATGTTCTTCATTTTCTATCACATTGCAACTATGCAATATGTGCCGCTGCCCATCAGTGCTTGGAGAAATAGATTGGGCAACATGGTGCTTTTCTACGCAGAGCTGAACTGCACGAGTACTGGTAAACCCAATAGAGGGTATAAACCTATCCAGGCAAAGTGGTGCTAGCTGGACTGTCCATACTGATTAACCCTATTGGTTTGGGCTTTAGATGTCAACTCATCTAAATGCTGGGTAAAAGTCCCACAAAATTGGAAGCAACATCTCCAAATGACTTAAATAGTGTTGATTGAGACAATTTAAACCTCAATTCAAACAAACAAATCAACACTATTCAGGTCATTTTGGAGACATTGCTTCCATTTTTGTAGGACATTTACCTGCCACTGAGATGAAATTGACATCTCAAGCCCTATCGTCCAAGGAAACGAATATGGTTTAATGGTCCGTGTGACTCGCACCACGTTTTCTTTGCAGGCTGAGACCTTCTAAGGGGTCTATTAGTACTCGGATTCAGCTCTGCCCGGAAGCACCATGGATGCAACCTAATCTATTTCTCCAAGCCTGATGGGTGGGAGTGCTCAACACAGATTACAGAACTTGGTATAATACCTGAATGCATTGAGGTGGTTGTTCTTCCTCGGATTCTAGTACAACAAAATAAAAATATCTACACCCGCTCAAAAATGACCTAAACAGTGTTGACTGGGCCATTAAAACTCCAATACAAACAAACACCCTTTCTGGATACAATGAGGGGTGCTTTGAAATGGTTTGTTTTTCTAAATAAAATATCTGATATTTTTCTTTTATAATTATAACTTGACAATACCACACCCACCCCCACCCCTCTCTCTCCCAAAGCTCGAAAAACATTTATTCTAAACTTACCAGTTTTTCCTCAGAGCTAAAATCCAATCGTTTGCTTCAGATTTACCAATAGTAATGCAATTTAACTCCAATCTTCAGGGTATTTTTCTGAAAAAAAAAACACATGAAAAACCTATCTAGGTATCTATCAGAGCAGTTTCTGTGAGAAGTTTATCTAGAAACTCATCAATTCCAGGTAACAGAGTATACAATTTTCAAGGTATAACCTAAACATAAAATATAAATTGGGTCGAGACAGTCTGACAAGGTGCTTTTTCTGCCATGTGCCAAAAGTGCCAGCAGTAATTAGTCAGACCAGCCTGCACGTATGTGCAGGCTGGTCTGACTAATTGCTGATGGCCATTTGAATTTACAGTAGCAAGAGAGTGCATCTTCAAGACTTGTAAATCCTGACTGAACTTGAAATTTCCCGGAAACTGGATTGGGCGGGGTGGCATGTTCGTTTTTTCTTGCTCATTAGAATAATCAGGAGAACCTGCACCTTGATACACCTATCTAAACTGCAGGCTAATAAAACATATGTTCAGTATCAAACGGAGGAGAACCTTCACCTTTTTTCTGTGGAGCTTTTTCCATCCATATCCAGGTTTTTTGCCCATATCAAATACATTATCAGCCATTAAAGAGACGTTCAAACCTCAAACCTGTCTCTGAAGCCACCTGTACTAAGAAGCCACATGCATATACAGCCTCCGCCCATAGGGGCTTGAAGAAATATATGGGCTGCATGATGCTTCCACGCAGAGCTGAATCCGGACCGCACACTAGTACTGGTAAACCGCTTAGAGGATCTAAGCCTGTCCAGGAATGCGGTGCGAGGCGGACCGTCCATGCTAATAAACCCTATTGGTTTCATTGGGCGACAGGGCTTGAGATGTCATTTCATCTCAATGTCGGGTAAAAGTCCCACAAAATTGGAAGCAAGTCTCCAAAATGACCTATACAGTGTTGACAGGGATGTTAAACCTCAAATTAAACAAAGCATTAATAAAATGTGTGCCTCAAAATTTTATCAGCCATTAGAGACATTCCAACCTGTCTCTGAGGCCACCTTTACTAAGAAGCCACATGCATTAATAAAATGTGTGCCTCAAAATATTATTAGCCAATAGAAAGACATTCAAACCTGTCTCCGAGGCTACCTGTACTAAGAAGCCACATGCATTAATAAAATGTGTGCATCAAAATATCATCAGCCATTTGAGAGACATTCAAACCTGTGTCTGAGGCCACCTGTACTAAGAAGCCACATGCATTAATAAAGTGTGTGCATCATCCACAACCATCATTTTTGTAAAGGTTTTCCATATATACCATATCCAGGTTTTTCCCTATTTAGAATACATAATCAACCTTTAAAGGTACATATCAAACCTGTCCCTGAGGCCACCTGTACTAAGAAGCCACTTGCATTAACAAAACATTTACATCATCAAGCGAAGTAACACCTCTATCTTCTTGCTGGATGAATGGCAAACAGTGTTGCCCCTGATGAGATGTCATGTTCTGTGGGGTCTCATCTGGGTCTACACTGTTTGCTCCGGCCTAGTGATCTGAATAAGTATGGTAAATATTGTACATTTTCCATTTTTGGATATAACAAGCCTTTTTGTATTCCTCAACTATTTGATTTGCTACATACCAATCAATAATATTTAGGTCATTTTGGAGACGTGGCTTCCAATTTTGTCAAACTTTTAGACCTCCTAAGCTGTTTACCAATACTGAGTCCTAAGCGATTGGTTTCAGCTTTGCGTGGAAGCATCATGCAGCCTAATCTATTTCTCCAAGCCCCGATGGGCGGGGGCCCTCCTTAACCATTTAACAAAAACTTAAATTAACCCTTATTGATCCTGCTAAACATGTTTGCAAACAGTGTACAGCCAGATCAGATGGCTTCTTGAAGCCATCTGATCAGGATCTACACTGTTTGTCATTCAGTTTTCAAATTCAAATGAACAGAACAAATCAAGTAATTTGATTGGTTGACAGTGAGTGAGTGAGTTTTACGTCCCATCAACACCATGGAGACGGGACCTCGGTTTAAAGACTCATCAAAAAGCTGGAGCAGCCCGGGATCGATCCTGCAATCCCTGGTTTACAAGGCGAGTAGCATAACCACTACACCACGGAGGCTTCTAATTGGTTGACAGTCAGAAAGGGCAGTGTTCAATCCAGGATTTGGGGTTTGGGGGCCCTCTGGGCCCACAGGCCTTGGAAAAGGGGGTCATTTGGAAATTTAGGGGGCCCGTAAATTATACTATATAAAGTTACCAGAGTCATCTTAAGGTTTTAGCTGCATAATAAAAATGTACACAAAATAAGTTTAACAGCACAGACAAAATCTATTTAGTTTATTCATCCTTCTTCTAATACTGAGTTGGTCACATTTGCTCATTACCTCATTTAACCAGTACAAAACCATTTGGATAAAGTGTCTTGCTCAAGTGCTAAATGCATGTTTTATCTAGAATGCATGCCATTAAAATACTTTTGGAAGAGAAGAGCGCTATAATAATTAGCGTCCGCCTCTGTATATTGCGGTATTTCGGTCCGGTATTTAGCGTAAGCCGCACGGCGCACACGAATTTGGCGAAAGCCGCCCGACGCACACAAGTATACCGAACATGGCCGCATCCCCGGTAAACAAAACGTCGATTCGGTTTTGTATAAAAATAAGAACTGTTACTAGTAAAACAGATGAAACAAAATGTTTTTCTAAGTTATTTTGATCAGGCAACATGCGGTTTTTGATCAACTCAACAGTAGCCGAAAAACCGCGAGAAAATCGCAAAAATGAACTCCAGAAGAAACAGTCTCTAAATTCTACAGTTGCGCCCGACGGGCCCATTGAATGATCTCAAGTGCGCCCATCATGTAAAAAGCGGGCCCAGGGCGCAATGGCGCAGCCTAGATTGAACACTGAAGGGGCGTGGCTAAATTAATTATTCAGTAGGAGTAGGGTTAAGAAACATTTCCTTCTTACTCTGTTTCATTGTGGGTGTGAGAAACTTCTTCTAACTAATTTTCCTACCTCTGATTTGTGACTGGCATCAATCCTGATTCCTATCTCATACTTATCATTCCTTAACAGCTACTGTCATGCATGTGTGATTATAAGAATCTTATATGGGTGTGAGGGGTGGATTGAAAAATCCGTCCCTCGGGATCACTGTCCGGCATCACTCAGCAAGCCTCGTGATGCCGGACAGTGATCCAGAGGGACGGATTTTTCTATCCACCCCTCACACCAATAGTGGATTCTTTTTCTTGCATACCTTCCATTTCTATTGCGAATTTTTAATGCTGCTGTCACTTCGGTTACCGACGTCCGCCATTTTGTGATGACACAACAGGTCTGGAATGTTTATTGATGTCACGCATGACGACGCCACAATTGAGGTTGTAATCAACCAGTGCATTTATCAAACACGCGATTATATTCGATTTGGGGTCGAACACCAGGGTCAGAACATAAATTTCTATCCCAGGGTAAAATCACGGATTTCTTTGTCTGGTGTGCAAGAAATAATAATATGCCACCGAGATTGACTTTTATTAGATGAAAATTGCTGGTTGCTTTACATCGGTTTCAAACAAAAGGGTTCTGGCTATTGGAGGAATAGACACTATACCAAAGATCTATCAGTTCCAAGGTTTCGAGTTCTCTAAAGGTCTAGGAGGAATTATCTCTGGTAAGACGGAAGGATGGAATGGAAGGATGTACCTTAGGAGTCTGAGTGTTTGAGTTTTACCTCTCACCAACAGCTGAGGTCATACGGAGATGGGACCTCGGTTTTAAGACTCATCCGACAGTCTGGAAAAGCCCGGGATCGATCCTTCGATCCCTGGTTTACAGGGCAAGTAGCCTAACCACTACACCACAGAGGCTTCTAAGATGTACCTTAGGATGCTGAAGACAATACAATATCCACACATTTTCTTCGAAAAGCGTGAGGATAACAAATCTCGTTTTTCCTTACAATATGGAGCTAATTGATCTTGACACATATTTCATACTTATTATACCTGGACAACTACTGCAGACATCCAGCAAAATCATCACAGACAATAACTGCTTTCAAAAACTGCCTTACTGTCAATGAGGATGAAATGCCAAATTCTCTCATAGAAAGGAGCAGTCTCTATAAGGCTATTTTCATGGCCACAACCTATATCCTTTAAACTTTGTAGCTTCAAATTGGTACATATTGACTGTCTAATGGTGAATTTTTAGACTCTTTGGTCCACTGGTTTTTGCTGTATACACTAATAAAGTGGGTGGGGTAATGTCACCCCATCAAGGGTATACCAACAAAAATGCTATTATTTTTGTTCACAGTGGATGACTGGAGACGATGTTTGCCGTATGATTACAATCCTTTCAGGCATAACAGCTGGTGATAACAGTCTTATAAAGATCAAACAAGAGAAAAGTTTATACGCGCTTGTAAGTTGTACCCAAATATTAGTAATTTTTATTCCCCAACTTTACGAAAAACCACAACACCTTTACAGTTTTCAACTTATTTCAAAGATCTTTCATAAATATAATGTTGATGTAATAGTCATTCTAGGTATATGTCAGAATTATTGTAAGTTCATAAAACTTAAAGAGTTACCTGCCCCTGAAATTGGATTTTACCCATTTTTTAAATCGCAGTGCATTTATTCGTTTATAGTACTCACAACTTCATTTGGAAGTGAATAAACCGATTCCATGCAAATATTATTTAATAGATGTGGACAAGAAAGTCATTTGATTTAATAGTGCATGCTAGTATTTCCTTTTTTTTTTGGTTATTTATGAACTCTTAATGTCCAGGTGCAAATGGAACATTTGTCAACTGTCAAACATTTTAGACCACCAAAGCAGGCTTTGCTCATGTTGCGGAACCTCATTTTAGACTGATACTGTGCTTAAATATAAGCCCGTATGGTCTCACGACATGTTTAAGAATTTGTTAATTTACTGATCTTCCTCTGAATCGCTAGATGTACTCCATGTGTCAACAACAGCATCATAAACAAAATCAATATGTTCCCGGCTTGGTTTTCCTTCACTATTTTCTGCTTTGTTCCGGTAATATCTCAAATACCAGAGAACAGAAGCCACATGTGCGCAACATCCCACGGTACAAGCTCCACTTCTGCACCCACAATACGATCCAGTGATTTGGTTCAGTCCTTATATATTTTATTAGACATGTGGCGAGAACGTATCTGTGCTTTGAGAACACCATCTTCTTCTTTGTGTGCCATTATCTCATATGATCCATTGTCGTCAAAATGTTCATCTGTGTAGGATTTGGCTTGTTTCAGCTGGTAAATACCCATTGTCAAATCCCTGAGTTCATCCTCAGTCATCTCTGGGAAAATCTCAAGTTTCTCATCATCGATCTTTTTCCAAATAACCCGTTTTTTATCCCAGCCATTTTTACAACCTTAGGCTAAGGGCTTTCCACTTTTTAATTCTCCCATTAGCTGATTCGACAACCCATCTCACCTTTGTAACTAGCCTTGACTGATTTACCTCTTCAGTCGTATGTTGCTTCTGAGATTTGTTTAGGAAGTGAGGCATATGGGAATTGATTCCAAAATCCTTTAGTATATCTATAGCATCCATGAAGCCGCAGTTTACAACGAGTACATCATCTTCTTCAAACCAATCAGTAATATTTTCTGCATTAGTCTTTAACATGTGTTCGGTAATTTTAGCATCTGTGTTTTTCCCATCTGCAAGATATGGTCCCATCACAGTCAAAATGTAACCATCAGTGGCCACAAGCGTCATAGATTTCAGCAAAGGCTGTCCTTAATGTACGGAATAAGATCTTCTCTGAAATGAGTAGTTTCCACTCTTCTCATTATATATGTATGTTCCACCAGCCACTGCGATTTCAACATCAGAAATAGAATCCCCAACATTTGCAAAAGTTGATGTATGATTGTTTATTACTTCAGTTTTATTGATGTGCGACAAACCAAGATGTTTTGGCACGAATGAAGTCATTATAAGGCTGTTCTAGTAGAGTGAATAAATTTGCTACAGGATTTCTTGCCTGTACCAAATATCGTTGAAATAACAGCAAGTGAAAGGCCAGTACGGAGTTTAACGAGCAAAAGAGCAAGTGCTGTACGACTGCTCCTAACAGAAGTAGAAGGTAATGAGGAATGATGAGCAAGCACTTCGTCAAATTGTAACTTTGTAATTTCCATCAGCCTCATATAGTCCTCGTCATTCATTGCATTGCTGTCATCAAAATCTAGTGTATGAGACCCATGTAGTGCAATGTTACGGACTTCATTCAGAAGTTCCTTAATATCTTCACTGGTTGCATTAAAAGAGTTTGAAGAAGCTGTTATTTTCAGATAGCTTTCCTCAGATAGAGTATCTCCTTCAAAATGATTAGAGCAGACCCGAGCTCCTCTATTTACAATTAAAAACACAGATGCTAAAACTACCGAACACATGTTAAAGAATAATGCAGAAAATAATACTGACTGGTTTGAAGAAGATGATGTACTCGTTGTAGACTGCGGCTTCAGGGATGTTAGAGAAATATTAAAGGGTTATGAAATCAATTCTCATATGCTTCACATCCTAACAAAATCTCAGAAGCAATATATGACTAAAGAGTCGAATGATTCAAGGCTAGGTACAAAGTGAGATAGGTTGTCGAATCAGCTAACGGGAGAATAACAAAGTGGAAGGCCTTAGCAACAAAATATCCAGTAGTAAAATACCATATGTTGGCGACTATGTAAGAATTGTTTGCTCGTTTTGCAATGTGTTTAGACCACAAGGACTGAACCCAATCACTGGATAGTACTGTTGGTGAAGAAGTTGTGCTCGTACCGTGGGATGTTGTGCTCATGTGCTTGCTAGCATGCACTATTAAATCAAATGACTTCTTTGTCCACATCTATTTAAATATATTTGCATGGAATCGGTTTATTCACTTCCAAATGAAGTTGTGAGTATTACAAACGGATAAATGCACTCTGATTTCAAAAAATGGGTAAAATCCAATTTCAGGGGCAGTTAACTCTTTAAGTTTTATGAAATAACAATAATTCTGACATACACGTAGAATGACTATTACATCAACATTATATTTATGAAAGATCTTTGAAATAAGTTGAAAACTGTAAAGGTGTTGTGGTTTTTCGTAAAGTTGGGGAATAAAAATTACTAATATTTGGGTACAACTTACAAGCGCGTATAAACTCTTCTCTTGTTTGATATTTATAAGACTGTTATCACCGGTTGTTATGCCTAAAAGGGTAATAAGCATACGGCAAACATCGCCTCCAGTCATGCACTTTGAACAAAAATAATAGCATTTTAGTTGGTATACCCTTGATGGGGTGACATTACCCCACCCACTTTAATAGTGTATACAGCAAAAACCAGTGGACCAAAGAGTCTAAAAATTCACTATTAGACAGTCAATATGTACCAATTTGAAGCTACAAAGTTTAAAGGAAATCGGTTGTGGCCATGAAAACAGCCTTATAGAGACTGCTCCTTTACACTTCATTATTGTGCTTTCGGCCACTGCCCATTGGGGCTTGAAGAAATAGATGGGCTGCATGATGCTTCCATGCAGAGCTGAAACCAACCCCACTTTAGTACTGGTAAACTGCTTAGAGGGTCTATGCCTGCCCAGGCAAATTGGTGTGAGTCAGACTGTCCCTACATATAAACCCTTCTGGTTTGTTTGGGCGGTAGGGCTTGAGATAACATTTCATCTCAATGATGGGTAAAAGTCCCACAAAATTAGTTTAAACACTATTTTATTTACTTCTTTTCAATTATAGATATATAACAAGAATATAACATATTAGAAAGATCAATAGGATTTGAAAACAAGCAAGATTGCTTATACTAATCACCTCCCACAAAATTGGAAGCAATGTCTCCAAAATGACCTTTATAGTGTTGAAGGGGACATTAAACCTCAAATCAAACCAACAAACAAATCATTATAGTGCTTTATACCATACTGATCCTAATGTAAGTATTGAGACAGATAGGCCTAAGCAAACAGTGCAGACCCAGATCAGACTGCTCCTGAAGGAGCAGTCTGATCAGGGTCTTCACTGTATGTCATTCCGCCTGCACCCTTTTGGACCCCTTGCTGGATCATATAACTATAATTTCTTAATATTTAAGGAGATTTCCAGCAAGTCAAGGTTTTTTTATGGTAATTTACGGTACCATATTTTGCGCCCCCGCCCATCGGGGCTTGGAGAAATAAATGGGCTGCACGGTGCATCCACACAGAGCTAAAACCGACAGAACTTGAATACAGGTTAACCGCTTAAGTCTAAGCCTGCCCAGGAAAAGTGATGTGATGCGAGTCTGACCGCTCCTTAAACCCTTCTGGTTTCTTTGGGCCGTAGGGCCTGAGATGTCATTTCATCTCAATGATGGGTAAAAGTCCCACAAAATTGGAAGCAATGTCTCCAAAATATAGTGTTGAAGGGGACATTAAACCTTAAATCAAACAAACAAACAAACAAATCATTATAGTGCTTTATACCATACTGATCCTAATATTAGTATTGGGACAGATAGGCCTATAAGCAAACAGTGGAGACACAGATCAGACTGCTCCTGAAGGAGCAGTCTGATCAGGGTCTTCACTGTTTGTCATTCCGTCTGCACCTTTTGGACTCCTTGAAGGAACATGAAACAGATTTGTTAAAATTTTAGGAGAATTCCAGCAAGTCCTCAAGGTGTCCGAATTTTTAGGATAAGTAAGGTAATTTACTGTACCATATTTGTTGTAATTAGCGCACATACTCTAATAAGTGCACACAAATATTCTTCAAGAACTCCAATATTTACCCATATGAGTCGGACAGCTCAACTCCTTACCATACTTGTTCGAAAATTTGAAAAAGTGTGTGACATAGTGCATTACGATTACACACCTGTGTGACATAGTGCAATTTTCACATCTCCAACATGGCTACTTTTCCAATGAAAATCTGTGATATTTTTCTTATTTATACCACAAACATAGGTTATGAGTGCTCCTTAGAACCGCCTCATTGAGGCGGTTCTAACGAGCACACACAACCTATGTCTTGATGCAGAAATAAGAAAAATAATGTATACCCCCGTAAACCCCAGTTTTCTCTATATAAAGTGGGGTTTAGAGGGGTGTTTATTTCACAGACTTGTTCACGTGATGGTACAATTGACTGCCAAATGTTAGGTCTTAAAATAGCTGGATGCGTGGCAAACAGTGTAGACCCAGATGAGATGACGCATACTGCACTTGCCCGACCGGGTGGAATAAAGTCAAAGTGCAGTTGCCCGGTCTTGTTCCGGTCAGCCGGGAAATGGATTTATCAGTCCTGTCGTCTATTAAATCGGTGGAAGAAAAGATGTGAAATACACGTGTCAGTAAAAGGCTTAAGTCGGCAATAACCGGGATGGGACTTTCTTTTTCTTTTTTATATTTTTTTTCGCCACTAGTTTTCGCCAAATGACACAGATTTGCGCCAGATTTATTTTCTTTTCGCATTTGGCTACTTTGGCGACCGCTAGTGCGAACCCTGGGGTCTACAGTGTTTGCCTAGGCCAGACTGTCCACACACATATGATAAATACAGTATAGCTCCCTGACCAGCAAAATACAGTGAAATTCCACTACCGTATTCGCCCTAATTACCGCACATGCTCCTATAAGCGCACACCAAAGCTATTTTTGAAAAGGAAATACATAAGCGCACACTTTACAGTAACCTCACCCTGGAAGCTCTCACAGTAAATCTATAAAAAAAACTTAACGTTATTTCTTCAACCTTTTCCATCCCATTAAATATCAGTATGCATCATCTCGGAAGCTATTGTTTTCGCATCGAGTGTGCGCTAATTAGGTAGATTTTTCACCGTGATTTTTTGACACGATTTTGAAAAAACTAAGCGCACAGTGCGGTAACTAGGGCGAATACGGTATTAACCTTTATCTTGCTGAATATTCATTTAAGCCACACCCATTTCTGTCTATCAACCAATCAAATTACTTGATGTAATTTATTGCTACAAATTCATAAACTGAATGCCAAACAGTGTAGATCCTGATCAGATGGCTTCTTCAGGATCTACACTGTTTGAACAGTGGGATAAGGGTTAACCCTTTTTGTACCAAACTGAATCTTCCACCTTATATATAGAGCAGGAGTCCATCTCAAAATTTAGGGGTGTCAGGTTGTGTTTTCTTCAAAATTGATTTGGAAAATGGCTTAACATTTAGCAAACAGTGGAGGCCCTGATCAGACACCCCGTTCCGCGACGTCTGATCTGGGCCTGCACTGTTTGCCCTGGTACCCATTCTGGAGTTTCCGGTACTAAATGGGTTAAGACCATGCACCTAAAATGAAGACTAATTCTGCTTTGAGATGCTTATTTAGTAGATTTCACTCATTCTTTCTTTGTGTTTTCTGCATGCAGTGTCCTCTGGTCAGAGACCACCTTTGGGACTGTTCAAAACTTTTGAACAGTTCCAAAGGTGGTCTTAATATAGGAATTCTACTGTATCTATTACTTTCAGCAGAAATAAAACCTCACTTTTTCCTTGCAATAATGAGCTGATCAGTCTTGACATCTATTTCATTCATATTATTCCTGAAAAGCCACTGCAGAAATCCAGCAAAATTATCACAGACAATAATTGTTTTTAAATATGTTCCATAAAAGGGTTATCCTTTGGACATAAGGAATACACCGCAGAACTTAAATATCAGAGTGTGCAAGTCTGCAAGTTTTCTGAGCCAGTCACTAGCTAGTTTCGGCCAATATTAGGCCTCATCAGTGACCCTCAATTTTTTTCAAAATTCCATATAAATAAAATATAATATACACTATGATGAAGGAATGGTAGCCACACATTCCCAGACACCAGCTGTAGTGATGGTAACCCTTAACCTGCTGTTCACAACAACAACTACAGTAGATGGCTTCTTCAAAGTTTGTAATGTTTGTTTGATTTGAGGTTTATCGTCCCCGTCAACACTGTAAAGGTCATTTTGGAGATGTTGCTTCCAATTTTGTGGGACTTTTACCCGAGGTTGAGATGAAATGACATCTCAAGCCTTGTTGCCCAATGAAACCAATAGGGTTTATAAGCATGGACGGTCCACCTCACACCGCGGTTCCTGGACAGGCTTAGATCCTCTAAGCGGTTTACCAGTACTAGTGTGTGGGTTGGATTTAGCTCTGCGTGGAAGCATCATGCAGCCCATTTATTTCTTCAAGCCCCAATGGGCGGGGGCGAAAGACTGTGCATCTAAAATTAAGACTAATTCTGCTTTAAGAAGCTTATTTAGTAGATTTAACTCATTGTTTCTTTGTGTTTTCTGCATGCAGTGGTCAGAGGCCACCTTTGGGACTGTTCAAAAGTGGTCTTAAAGACCACTTTTGAACAGTTCCAAAGGTGGTCTTAATATAGGAATTCTACTGTATCTATTACTTTCAGCAGAAATAAAACCTCACTTTTTCCTTGCAATACGGAGCTGATCAATCTTGACATTTATTTCATTCTTACTATTCCTGAACAACTACAGCAGAAATCCAGCAAAATTATCACAGACAATAATTGCTGCTAAATTTGTTCTACTATAAAAGGGTTATCCTTTGGACATAAGGAATACACTGCAGAACTTGAAATATGGAGTGTGCAAGTGTGGAGTGTGCAAGTTTTCTGAGCCAGACTAGCCAATAAGGCCTCATCTGTGACCCTCAAATTTTTTCGAAAAATTCCATTTCAAGAAATGGAATTTCGAAAAAATTTGAGGGTCACTGAAAGGATTAGAAAATAAATTAGAGCGCGCAGTCGATGGCAAGCCATCGCAAATCCCCACGTTTTCTGTCAAAATTTGACCTTTTGACCCCTCCCCAGGGCCCCTGGGGGCGGGGACAAAAAAAAATGTGCTCTTGTGCAAGCCATTCATGTAAGCAACTCGCATACCAAATTTGGTTGAATTCCGGCTAACGGTTTAGGAGATAGCCGGACAGACAGACGGACAGACGGACGGAGGCGATAACAATATCCCCACTTTTTTTAAAAAACGTGGGGATAAATATACACTATGATGAAGGGGCTTGCAGACCTTTTATGGTAGCCACACGTTCCCATAACAGGTACCAGCTGTAGAGATGGTAACCCTTATCTTGCTGTTCACAACAACAACTACCTTTGCAAACAGTATGAATCCAGATCAGATGGCTTCTTCAAAGTTTATCATGTACATGTAGTTTGTGAAATGAATGAATACATTACCGTATTCACCCTAATTACTGCACATGCTCCTATAAAGGCACACCAAAGCTATTTTTGAAAAGGAAATGCATAAGCGCACACTTTACAGTAACCTCCCCCTGGAAGCTCTCGCAGTAAATCGATAAAAAATTACCGTTATTTCTTCAACAGTGAAGGCAATACTTTAATATCCTTTTACGACCCATTAAATATCAGTATGCATCATCTCGGAAGCTATTGTTTTCGCTTTGAGTGTGCGCTAATTAGGTAGATTTTTCACTGTGATTTTTTGACACGATTTTGAAAAAACGTAAGCACACGGCGAATATGGTATATTAAGTAATTTGACTGGTTGACAGTCAGCAATGGGTGTGGCTTAATAAATTTAATTCAGCAAGCAAGGAATACAAAAAAAAAGTCTGCAGAACTTAATAAAAGCTGCAAGCACTGCATGATGCCCCACCACGCAAGTGCCATATCACAGTGAAAAAGGCATTCAAAGTAAGGATGCATTACTCTTTCCCTTAATAAAGTTGACAGGAATACATGACTGAGATGACTATTTTCAATGTTCAAAGAGCCATGGCTCCAAAAGAAAGTAAACCAGAATTACAATTCTCATTTTCAGTATTTGGGGGACTGTACTTGCCCATCAACCCTTTTTGTACCAAATGGAATCTTCCACCTTATATATGCCAGGAGTCCATTCCAAAATTTAGGGGTGTCAGGTTGTGTTTTCTTCAAAATTTACTTGGAAAATGACTTTACTTTTTGCAAACAGTGTAGGCCCTGATCAGACGCCGCATTGTGCGGCGTCTGATCTGGGCCTGCACTGTTTTCCAGGGTACCCCATTAGGGGTTTCTGGTACTGAATGGGTTAAAATAAAGTCAAGGTCTTCAAAATCTAACCAACTCTTTGGTCAATTGCAATGATATATAGTACCAAGTTAGACCAAATTTCATTGATGTGTTCATGAGGTTGGATGCAGATAATTTTAAGTCATCTTTGGCCAAAAATTGACAGTTTTATGGGGCCTATGCCCTTGAAAATAAGGTCAAGGTCATCACAACCTAATGGCTGTTTTCCCCCATCCTAGTGATGTAACCATGCGAGTTTGGTCAGAATCAATCATTAGATTCAGAAGATAATAGTGCTTCAAACAGACTACATCACAGAAATGGCTATGTCAAATGTTCAAGGGGTGATAACTCCTAAAGTAGGAAAATCAGAGTTATGGTTCATATGTTCTGGGCGTCATCTCAGGGTGCTCTACATATCTGTGAAGTTTCGTGACAATATCTCAAATGGTATCAGAGTTATGAAGCGGACACGATACTGATAGCAACAGCTATGTTCAAAGTCCAAACTTGGCAAAAATTCCAAAAGAAGGAAAATCAAAATTACGGTTCATATGTTCTGCATGTCAACTCCTGGTGCTCTACATATCTGTGAAGTTTCATGGAAATATCTCAAATGGTATGAAAGTTATGGAGCGGACACGAAACTATGAGGGAAATGGCTATATTCAATGTTCAAAGGCAACAACTCCCAAAGAAGGAAAATCAGTTACAGTTCTTTCGTTCTGCATGTCGCCTCATAGTGCCTTTTTAACATCTGTGAAGTACATGTATCGTGACAATATCTCAAATGGTATCAGAGTTATTGAGCGGACACAAAACTATGAGGCGCTGATGGATGGACAGACGCATGGTCGGATGGACAGACACTTCAAAACTTCCCCTTTAACTCACAAAATTTCTAACTCTGTGACCTGTCACAGCAGGATTGGGCATTGTGCTGAACAAAACTTTAAACTTATGCCTATTATCATGCCAAGTATACCGGTAGCTTGAAAAAACTGCATCTGAAACTGTCATCTGTAAACTTCTTACAAACATTCAAAATATATAACAGTGCGGTTCACGATCAGGCTGTTCCTAGAGGAGCTGTACAGTGTCGACCCTGATCAGACTGCACCTCAGTCTGATCTGGATCTACACTGCCTGCAATAATGACTTTAAAAGTAATATGCAGGCGACAAACCGCCCCCGCCCATAGGGGCTTGAAGAAATATATGGGCTGCACGATGCTTCCACGCAGAGCTGAATCCGGCCCGCACACTAGTAGTGGTAAACCGCTTAGAGGATCTAAGCCTGTCCAGGAACCGCGGTGCGAGGCGGACCGTCCATGCTAATAAACCCTATTGGTTTCATTGGGCGACAGGGCTTGAGATGTCATTTCATCTCAATGTCGGGTAAATGTCCCACAAAATTGGAAGCAACGTCTCCAAAATGACCTTTACAGTGTTGACGGGGACGTTAAACCTCAAATCAAACAAACAAAAATGCAGGCGACAAAGCAGACGGCAATCATTGTGATTATCACAATATGAGTTTTAAAAGTTCAAAATAAACCTTCAAAAGTTTTGTGGATGCTCACACTACCAAGGTTGTGAATAGTGTTAACAACTCTTTCAACAATTTTGTACAGGGGAGTTAACCCATAAAATGCCGATCACGACAATTGTCGTCTGCTTTGCCGTTTGCCGGTTACCTTCAAAGTAAGTTTTAGCAAACAGTGTGGACAAGATCAGACTGCTCCTATAGGAGCAGTCTGACCTGGGCCCACACTGTTTGCCTGTATGCAAAAATATTTTTAAAAAGTTTACAAAAAAAATTCAGCAGACATTTTCAGGTGTAATTTTTCTCTGTGTCTTCTTGGTTGAAAGGGTTCTGCTGTTAATACTCATAAATTCAGTAAAATTCCTAGTTCAGACCACCTTTGGGACTGTTCAAAAAAGGTTGAAGACCACTTTTGAACAGTTCCAAAGATGATCTCTGAACAGAGGATGTTGGGTGTTTGTATGTTGAGGTTTTACATCTCCATCAACACTATTTAGGTAATGTTGGAGAGGTCACTTCCAATCCTGGGCTTTTTACCCAATTCTGAGATGAAATGACATCACAAGTCCTACTGCCCAAAGAAACTGCTAGAGGTTAAGCAGCGGTCAGGACTTTGGGTGCAAAAAAACAAAATGGAAGAAAGCTTAAAACCTTTCAAACACTGGTATGGTTTTTAAGGCAGAATTAGTCATAATTTTAGGTGGTCTTAATAATAGAAATTTCAGTTTGATTGCTTTATAAGTGTTTTCTTGTAACTGCAAATGTGAAAGACTAATTCAAAGATATGACCGAAAAATATTATTTTCCAAATTAATATTTCTTTTTGAAGTGAAAATTATCACCTATTTTTGTATTTAATGAGTCCTAAATGGCGGGAATGAGGAGGCCTATCATTAGAAAACATACATTTTGTTATTGTAAACTGCATGATGTTCATTTACCCTCGAGAAACCAATCATAATAATTGTCATCTGCCTTGACGTCTGCTGGGTACTTAAAAGTCATTGTTGTAGGAGCAGTCTGATCAGGGTTTACACTGTTTGCCTGCATTCAAATTTTCAAAAAATTTGCAAGAGGATGCCCCAGAGGACATAAACACACACTGAAGCAGTTTTTCTTGGCATCTTAAGTGCTAATCCTGACAACCAGATGGCATTTTATGAAGTTTTATTTCCTTATTTTTCATGTATATTCTAAAATACGATTTGACAAAACATATGAATTGTCTGCCAATTCCTTCATGCCTTACTCATTACTCTAGAAACGGCCCCCGCCCATCGGGGCTTGAAGAAATAAATTGGCTGCATGATGCTTCCATGCAGAGCTGAAACCTATCGCACACGAGTACTGGTAAACCGCTTAGAGTATCAAAGCCTGCCCAGGCAAAGCGGTGCTATTCTGACCATCCATGCATGTTAAGTTGAACAAGGATGTTAAACATCAAATTAACCAACCAACCATTACTCTAAAAAGCCAAAAAAACAAAAACAAAACTAGAGCTGTCAGTGAAACTGACTAGGGCCCCGGCAGCGCTATCAGAGGAGTAGGAAAATTTGTGGACGGACAGACGGACAGACAGACAGACGGACGGACGGACAAAGTGATTACTATAGGGCACCCACACTTTCAGTGCGGGGCCCTAAAAATTTATCGTCTGATCCAGAATTTTCTGTAGCTGCTATAATGTCACCATTAAACAAAATTTACGACGATAAAATTAATGTACTATCGATTTACCTCCCAAAATGACAATTTCGAATACAATGTTATCTATGTTAAGACCACCTTTGGGACTGTTCAAAAGTGGTCTTCAAGACCACTTTTGAACAGTCCCAAAGGTGGTCTCTTGCTAGAGGACAGTGGGTGCAGAAAACACAAAGAAGAAAAAAATAAAGCCTTTTAAATATGTTTAAAAAGAAGAATCAGGCAACTTCAGCTGGTGTTTCGCTGCACTGTTACAATAAAATCGACAGCCCCGCCCATCTGGGCTTGAAGAAATAGATGGGCTGCATGATGCTTCCACGCAGAGCTGAAACCAGCCCCCAAACGAGTACTGGTAAACCGCTTAGAGGATCTAAGCCTGGCCAGGCAAAGCAGTGCGAGTCTGCCCGTCCATGCTTATAAACCCTATTGGTTTCATTGGGCGGCAGGGCATGAAATGTCATTTCATCTCAATGTCGGGTAAAAGTCTCACAAAATTGGAAGCAACGTCACCAAAATGACCCTTACAGTGTTGACGTCAAAGTTCTGGGGTAAACATGGCTGCTATTCTGGGGCATTATATGCCACTGAAACTGTACAAGAGTGGTTAATCCTTATTCTGCTGTTCACAACAGCCTAGATAGCTCAGTGGTTAGCGCATTTGACCAATGATCGAAAGGTTGTGCGTTCGAATCCGGCCACTGGAGGCAAGGTGTGTTCTTGGGCAGGACACGTTATGGCAATGCCCCACTCAACCAATGTGTAAATGGGTATAGCAGTGGTGTAATTAAAGTCACAGCCTCTCTCTGCAAATGGCTTCTCCAGAATTTTGGATAAGTCTTTTATTTGTTTGATTTGAGGTTTAACGTCCCCGTCAACACTGTAAAGGTCATTTTGGAGACGTTGCTTCCAATTTTGTGGGACTTTTACCCAACATTGAGATGAAATGACATCTCAAGCCCTGTCGCCCAATGAAACCAATAGGGTTTATTACCATGGATGGTCCACCTCGCACCATGGTTCCTGGACAGGATTAGATCCTGTTAGCGGTTTACCAGTACTAGTGTGCGGGCCGGATTCAGCTCTGCATGGAAGCATCATGCAGCCCATATATTTCTTCAAGCCAAAATAGGTCCATCACCCCTTATATGACAAATTGACTTGTCCAACATATAGCAATGGAAGAGTCCACTGGCATACAATGGGTTAATACTATCAGCACAGCTTTTAAGGTTATACCTAATGTTAGTTTTTCTCAATTTTTCTCATTACATCATACAAACACACCTATATAATTTTGACCCCCTTAAACCCCAGTTATATAGTAAAACTGGGGTTTACACTGGGTTTACATTATTTTTCTTTACATCAGAAATCTGTGAAATGAGTACCCCTCTAAACCCAATTTATATAGAGAAAACTGGGGTTTACGGGGGTATACATTATTCATCTTATTTCTGCTCCAAGACATGGGTTGTGGGTACTCATTAGAACCGCCTCATTGAGGCAGTTCTAACAAGCACCCACATCCTATGTTTGCAGTATAAATAACAAAAATATCACAGATTATCATAAAGTAGTCATTCTGCCATTTTTGGAGATGTGAAAAAATGCAATTTGTCACGCCAGTGTAATATCGTTATGAATAATTTCTGCTCAAAACAGAGATTGTGGGTAATCGTTAGAAGGCGATTCTAACCAGTACCCACAATCTATGTTTTTACCAGAAATATGAAAAATATCAGGACTTTTATCAGAAAATTGTCAGGTTTTGGTGGTAAAATTTTACCAATATGTTTGAATAGGTGTGTTTTTGTAATGAATTTTTTTTAAAGACTACGGATGGAAAGGTATATATTTTTTAATATACAGTTGAATCATGCATAATTAGGGAGCCAATCAGCTAGAAAGCAGTAAAATTTGATATCCTGACAGAAAAATGGCGACATTTTTAATAAACCCTAATTTCAAAGTAACATTTATGATTTCTCAGATACATTTATGACTTTTATGTTCGAAAAAAAAAGAAAGGAAAATAATATCACTTTTAATCTGCATTTTATACATATTTATTTACTTTCATTTACAGAAGGATAATGAGTTTTTGTGAGAATGTAACTCACTTTTTAACATAACATGCTTTTCAACAATTTACTCATTTAATACAAGTTATATGTTAATTTTTTTCTCAATTTTGGTTTTGTTTGTATTGCAGTTTAACGGCCCAGTCAACACTATTTTAGGTCATTTTTTAGCCTGTCAGTTTATCTATCCACACTTTCCTGGGTAGGCTTATACGTAAGGGGCTAACCAGTATAGTGCACCTTCTTTCACCAGAAACTGACAACTGCCCATCTTGAAACAGAGGGAGAGAATGACCGTAGAAAAGATTTCATGATCAATCTCCAAGAAAGGATGTTTGCCCACCCTGGCAGGTATTGAACCCGCATCTTCCTGATCACCAGTCAGACGCGCATCCGACTGAGCTACTCTCAATTTTGGTAATGAAGCTTTATTATATCATACCTCTGCCTTCCACTAATTTTCCAAAGCAAAGATACAGAATATAGAACTTCACTTTGTGATTACAACTTGACTATGAATCCTACTGATTTGCGGGATTCGTGGTCTCTCTGAAACAGGGGCTTTAAACAAGCACGTACATGTTGAATATTATTCAGTGATTTCTTAATACAGGTTCTAATATGTTTGCCTGAAGTTTAACAGCCCAGTCAACACTATTTGGATCATATCAAGTCAGTGAGTTTACCACACTTTTTCTGTGCCAGTTTATACATATACGGTTTTACCAGTACACAGCACTTTCTTGCAATGTACACAAAAGAATGTAGAACCCACAGCAGCATCCTGGGTCCAGTTGTTTAAAGCATTGTTAGCTTAACGAGCTCTTAAGTCATCACATTGTTAACTGTTGTAGCAAGTTTATCATATGACGTCACGTCTGAGAGTGTAATAACGCCATGTAATATTTTCGATAATCCACTAGTGGATTAAATATGCAAATTACCTAGATACATCCCGTAACGTTACATGCACGAAGTCCTAACAACGTCGCGTTTACTAACGGCGGAAAATTGACATTTTTGTAAACAATTTGAATAAAATGTATTCCAAATGTCATATGATAAATAGAATCTTGCATTCGTGCTCATGTATTATTGAATTTATTAAACGAGTTGAGGAAAAGGGATAAAATGCTAGGCATGAGCACTCATGTAAGATCCTCTATGTAGCAAGTATAATACACATAACGTTATCTTTTTATTTCCGATATTTGATGTACTAACAATACTTGTTACGACAATTTCAAGAAGACAAGGGTTAATGAAGATATTCAAGAATATTGAATTTGTAGGGAACCCGGGAAGGGACATGATTTTTTATTTTTATTATGTTGTGCGAACAAGATAATATCTTGAGCGGACAAGATATTATCTTGTTCGGACAACATATTATCTTGTGCGGACAACTTATAAAATAAAAAAAATCATGTCCCTTCCCGGGTTCCGTAAATTTGTCACACCAAAATTTTAAAGACAAATGCTGCGAGGCAGTTCCTACCCAATCATCATCATCATCGTCATCATCATCATCATCATCATCAAGGGATTTTTGATTAACGTGCAGGTACACGGGCAACATCCACATAAGTGGGTCCCCTTCCAGGTAGCTGGCTTGCTGCACGCATGGCAGATCTTATACCAGATCTCCAGGCTTGTCTATCATGAGGATCGATAGCAGAGAGGTTCCATTCTCTGCAATCTCTTTCTATCAGCTGCTTCCAGGTCATCTTGGGCCTTCCAGGCCCCTGCTTTCCATATACCTATATTATGTCACAGGCAGTCTTGACTGCACCGTTGGAGCGTTCCACATGTCCATACCAGCGGAGCCTTCTCTCTTTCAGGATGAGGTCCAGGTCCCTGATGCCAAGATGCTCAAGTACCTCACTGGACCTGATGGTGACAGCGTCTTGTTGCTTGACATTGCAGATCTGTCTGATCATTGCCCTGTCATTCCGCTGAAGACATTAGAGGTTTGGCTTTGTCAATGGCCATGTCTCACTGGCATGGAGCATTGCGCTCCTCACACAAGAGCTGTACACATGGCCACGTGTCTTGAACGAGAGTTGGCGGGAAGAGAGAACTGGTAGCAACTCCTTGAATTTCTTCCAGGCTGTTTTCACAAGTGTTGTGGCTGAAAGGTCGCAACCACCCGCTGCTGAGAGCCTATCACCTAGGTAACAAAAGGAAGCTTCAACCTCCAGCTTGTCGGATCCGACTTGGACTTCCCTCTGTAGTCTGCCATCTAAGGTTCCTTGGCACCGTGTACACCTGCAATCAGGGTCTTCTATCAAGAGCTTGAGCCCACTGCAATTCTTGTCCACAGTATTTGTTTCCTGGTGTAATTGAGGGAAAAGGCATTATATTACCTATTATACTACACCTTATGAAAATTCTTTATAGCGGCAATTTTTTTAATAACAGTAAAGGTTTGGGGAACAAATAGTCGGTCCTTATAACGAGGGTCCTCTGTATCTAATACTCTAGTGTTTTTGCTGAAAAAATATGAGTAGCTACTCACATTTTGTCAGCAAAAATATTTATGGGTATGCCATATTTAACCCTTATCTTGCTGTTCATGACAACCCCTATCTTTGCAAACAGTGAAGATCCTGATCAGATGGCTTCTGAAGAAGCCATCTGATCAGGATCTACACTGTTTGGCATTCAGTTTATGAATTTGTAGCAATAAATTACATCTAGTTATTTGATTGGTTGATAGACAGAAATGGGTGTGGCTTAAATGAATATTCAGCAAGATAAGGGTTAAGGATCAAAATTATAATGTTGTTAGTTTTCGGACCCTAATCACTAGTCAAGCTGCGTGCTTCTGACTGAGCTACAGAGGCCCGTGGGCTGTATTCGGTTGGGTTTGAACTGTGAGATTTTACTACAGAAGAAGAAGAAGAAGATTTGTCAGTAAATAAAAAGTTTTAGACTTACAACATCTTATTAACTTAAATGTTTACAGTACATTTATGTGGGATGGTATTTATAAGCAGTTAAAAACTAATAAACAGGGAATTAATAGAAAATTTCATGTATTTTAAAACACATTAAGTTCAGAAGGTGTGTTGTTGCCCATTATTACTGACTGACCTCTTTTTCCATTTTGTACTGAATGAAATCTTCCACACGAATAAATACCGGTAGATCAGGAGACATTTTTTTTTTAACTCTTATCTTGCTGTTCACGACAACCCCTATCTTTGCAAACAGTGTAGATCCAGATCAGATGGCTTCTGAAGAAGCCATCTGATCAGGATCTGCACTGTTTGACATTCATTTTATGAATTTGTAGGAATAAATTACATCAAGTAATCTGATTGGTTCAGAGTCAGAAATGGGTGTGGCTAAACTGAATATTCAGCAAGAGAAGGGTTAATTTAGGGGAATCAGACTGAGTTGAAGGTGGACTAGAATTTGAGTAAGAAATGGCTGAAATTTTTGCAACAGTGAAGGCCCTGATCAGACTCGGGCTATCTGGGCATGCACTGTTTGTCAGCAACCCACTTTGGGTTTTTCCCATATAGAATGGGTTAAAAGTACAAAACATAAAAAGAAATTGCTAAATGTTGAACAATTTTTCAACATCAGGAACAATTAAACCTTAAGATGCCAATGACAATAATTGTTGTCTGCTTTGTTATCTGCTGGTTTCTTTAAATATCTATTCATTTGTTGCAAACAGTGTGGACCCAGATCAGACTGCTAGGACCCAGATCAGACTGCTACTTTAGGACCAGTCTGATCTGGTTCTAGAGGAGCAGTCTGATCTGGCTCCACAAAGTTTGCCTGACTGCAGACATAGGTTTGAAACATTTGCAAGAAGATGCAGTGGAAGACATGAACAGACAACATTTTCAGATGCATTATTTCTTGGGGTTTTAAGGGTTAAGGCTGGCACATTTTCCACCATGTTCATAAAAGACTGTTAACACTATTTGTTGTATTTTTGGAACTTCCTGTTCACTGTCTTACAAACTGAGCCCCTCTGAAATAGGTGTCTACTCTAAAAGTAAAGAATTTTGTATAAGGAATCCATTCCAAGCATCACAATCTAACAACAGAGAAAGGCAACAATTTATGATATTTAAGGGGACTATGGATACAATTTCAGGGGAGGCAACTCCTGCAAAAGTATTTTTGTCTCCCAGCTCAATAGTTCGGGGTTCAATTCTTAAAGGAAACATCTTCAGGGGAGGCGACTCTTGAAAAAGTATTTTTGTCTCCCATGTCAATTGGGGTCAACTCTTAAAGGAAAGAATTTGCTCCTAAGGAGCAAATTATTTCCTTTAAGAGTGGACCCCTTTTTCAACGGGACAGGGCTTATAGAAAAGCGCACAGGAAGTCCCAAAAGTTGTCTCCCTTTGAAAAATGGCGGTAAAATGTGCCTGGTGTTCCCATTCCCCTTAACCAGTACAATTTTGGTTCTGTTGCCAGTTACTGACAACTGCCCTTCTTGATCAATCTTCACCAAAGAATGTTGCTGGACTTTAAAGGTGCATTATTGAGCTATCGGGCTTCAAAAATGAAAAGCGTGTTTTTCGGTTTTATTTCTTCTATTCATGTAGCTTTGTCATTTGTAATCTTCTGAAACCAAATACCACTTCAGAACTTTGTGAAAATCGTCGTTTTCATTTTTGTTTATTTGTTGTTGTTGGGAATTTCCATCTAAAAATATTCCTGTCACGTGACAAAAAGCCGGGCACCATCACTGCGGCGAACAATAAGATGGCGACCTCCGGTTCATCTGAGGAAAGTAGAATTTTTAGTCCAAATTACAAGTATTTGACTTTCAACGGCACTGACACAATACTATCATGCATGTTAATATGTTATCAAATGCTAACGCATCAATTTACAGACAAGAAGATCGTTTTGCCGTCAATATCTAAGGATGAATTTCTGAATCGATGAGAATTGACATGGGGTCGTTTCAAAGATACACAAAAACCGCATAAATGTGAGAGTACATGTATGATGTGGGTATTTGTTAGAATTAGACGATACTAGCAATAACCTTTTGATTTGTTTGATTTGAGGGTTAACGTCCCAATTAACACTGTTTAACGTCCCCATCAACACTGTATAAGTAATTTTGGAGACCTAGCTTACAATTTTGTGGGACTTTTATATACCCGACATTGAGATGAAATGCCTTGTAAACCAGAGATCGCAGGATCGATCCCGGGCTTCTCCAGACTTTCGGATGAGTCTATTAACCGAGGTCCCGTCTCCGTATGACCTTAGCTGTTGGTGGGACGTAAAACTAAAACTCACTCACTCACTGAGATGAAATGAGATCTCATTCCCTGTCGCTTACGGGCCTCCGTGGCCTAGTGGTTAAGAGCGCTGACTCTTGATCATTAGGTCTCTCACCGCTGTGGTTCGAGCCTCGCTCGGGTCATATGTGAGACGCCAAGTTCTCCAACGGAAGGTCAGATGGTTTTTCTCCGGGTACTCCGGTTTACGCCCACCTCTGATTAACGATCGGCTCGATATGAGTGAAATAATCTTGAAAGGGCCGTAAAACCAAAACCAAAAAAAAAAAAAAAAATCCCTGTCGCCCAATGAAACCAATAGGGTTTATATGAATGGGCGGCCCGACTCGCACCGCTTTGCCTGGACAGGCTTGGATCCTTTAGGTGGTTTACCAATACTCCTAAGCGGTCGGTTTAAGCTCTGCCTGGCACCATCATGCAGCCCACCTATTTCTTCAAGCCCCGCCATGGGAGCCGAGCAAGAACTTTTTAATACCGAAACAAAAGAGAAACACTATCCATATTCCCACCGCCCATCGGGGCTTGAAGAAATATATGGGCTGCATAATGCTTCCACGCAGAGCTGTAACTGAGCCGCAAACGAGTACTGGTAAACAGCTTAGAGGATCTAAGCCTGGGCAAGCAAAGCGATGCGAGTCCGTCCATTTGTTTCACTGGGCGACAGGGCTTGAGAAGTCATTTCATCTCAATGTCTGGTAAAAGTCCCACAAAATTGTTGTCAGCGTCTCCAAAATGACCTTTACAGTGTTGAAGGGACCGTTAAACCTCAAACCAAACAAACAGACGTGCACCAGGACCTTTCTACTCACTGATACTGGGATCGGCCACATTTTACCATTACTTGCAGATTTACAGCACACATCAATCTTGCAATTACGGTAGAGGTCTTAACCTGCACAGCGCCGGCCTCGGTAGCTCAGTCGGATGCATGGGGAAGCTGGTTCAATACCTGCCGGGGTCGGCAATATTCTTTCGCGGGGATTGATCATGAAATCTTTTCTACGGTCATTCTCTCCATTCCGCTGGCTCAAGAAGGGCAGTTGTCAGTTTCTGGCGAAAGAATGTGCACTCTCCTGGTACCTCTTACGTATAAGCCTGCCCAGGAAAAGTAAACTGACAGGCTCAAAAACGGCCTTAATAGTGTTGACTTGGCCGTAAACCCCAAAACAAACAAACAGTTAACCTGCATAGGGGATGACTCTCCTGAACAGGGCGCCTCCAGTTTGTTTGTTTGATTTGAGGTTTAACGTCCCCGTCA
>OY757023.1:23677980-23690480 GCA_963580285.1 Lucinisca nassula
GAACCGAGGGCCTCTGGGCTTAACCATTGAGCTGTCACGCTCAGTTTATTACATAAACTCCAGGTTTGCAGGATGAAACTCTGCACAGTAATCGGCTCTTTCGCTGTACATTTGGTCGTTCTCCCTGCTCGGGGGGGGGGGGGGGGGGGGGGGGGGTCATGTGAGTACCAGCTGATAGCAAGCCGGCGGAATGAACAACAGGCAGCGCATAAATGTCATCCTACTGGATTTCACTAAGGCCTTTCACGAGGTTCCGCACAATTTCATTGCTAATGGATACCAGAAAGTCGTAATTGATGATTTCTTCGTCTGCGCCCGTTACTTCTGGTGTTCCACAGAGTACAGTGCTCGGCACTCTCCTCTTCCTCATATACATCAACGACTTGCCACCACGCGTCTCCCCTGTTCGCTGATCACTGCCTGTTGTACCGAGTTGCTGTCGCTCAAGAGGACTTTAATCATTTACAAGCATGGGAGAGAGACTGGTAGATGCGTTTTCACCCAGACAAGACTTAGTCTGAGTACATCAGAATCGGTAACAAAAGCAAGATAATGGAGTCATCATACAACATCCATTGCCAGAAGTAAAGCAAAAAACCTGGCTATAGACAGTACACTGGTGTGAAATAGTCAAACTGACATGCTTAGACTAGCTTCTAGTCGGATATCATATTTTAAAGTTAATAAGTAATGTTCTTCTACCCCTTATTTGATCTTGAGAAGATATACTCTGACTAAAATGCCAGTTTGCCTTATCAGTTGGTGTTCGGTAAGGGGTACAGAAAGGCAATAAACATTTCATGACTGTAGCTGTAATCAATCATTTACCAAGGATCTTGCGAGGTAAAATTCGCATTGTACTAGACCTTGGTGTCTGAGACAAGATTAAAGTCTAACAAGGTTTCATATTTGATAAAAACACACATGAAGGTTGGTAATTGGTTAATATGACATCAAGGTCTAGTAGCTAGACTATGACATGCTATCTACGACAGACAGCCATACAGTTGCTTTCCTATCCTACGCAGGAATCTCTCTGCATGTCCAAAGGACATCAAGGCAACAGAATACAAGTCACTAGTTAGACCTAAACTAGAATATGCTGCCACCCCCTGGGACCCCTACAAACAAACTAGTCCAGTTCAATCGCAATCTTCCGCTCACATCGTCTATCTTACTGATCATATGCATATTGGAAATGAAAAAGGGATGTTGGTAAAACCTAGTATTCCTTGAATTTCTCAAATCAAGGTCTGCTTTAATTAAGGAAATTTAGTAATCCGGATTGTTTTGTTATTGACGAAGAGCTCTGTGTGAATGATCCATGTCCCTGTCTTGAGATAGATATAAGAGCTTTATTTGTTTAACCGTCATTCATGAAGGCTTACAAAAGTATTTAGGCTGATGAAATAATTATATATATATATATATATTACGCTTTATTCGCTAAATATCTATCTATCTATCTATCTATCTATCTATCAAAATGTTAAACAATCTGTCTACATGTGCAATTTATTAAAGTAAAGACTCATGCGGACAACTTTCAGATGGTTAGAAAAGTAGTTGTGTATAAGTATGAAACGTCCGCTTTATAATGCAGTTTTCTTTCAAAAAACAAAATACAGAGGAGTACGGGCAACTTGGATTTTTTCAAGTACGGCAACTTGGATTTTTTTTAAGTACGGCAACTTGGAAAAAAAATGCTGAATTAACTGTACGGTTACTTGCGTCACAAAATTGCAAATTTGGAAACTACTGACACCATTTTGACATCGTTTGGAAGGAAAGGCCGTGGTTATTATCATGTTTGGTTTCATCACATAGGGATCGATTATAATGCTAGTGCTGATCGTAAATCAATCTATTTTTGCATGAAACAGATGGAGATGTGAAATCTACACCAGGGCCATATTTCCTTTTGAGAATTCTTTGTCGTTGCTTTCGCTTTGTTTCATTACTGAAAATACTTTGGAAGAAAGTCTGTCCCCTATTGGTCTATTCAACGGAAGGAACATTCCTTTCGTGATGGGAAGTTTTTCTTTTTTTTTTTTTTTTTTTTTTTTTGTTGTTTTTGTTTACGAAATAAAGTTTGTTTTTCAGTGAGCTGAAATAGTTTCTACTTCGTTCTTGTGAAACTTACAACTAGAATAGACGTTAGTTTATGCTTTGAGAAGTGTTTATTCCTTTGACGAGAGTTTATTCAAACGAAGGTCCTGTAATATGCATACTATACTCCAGTTATTTAAGATTATGAGTGAGGCCATTATTATTATTATTATTTTTTTTATTTTTTATTTTTTATTTATTTATTTTATTTTTTTTTTTGCATTACGAAAACATGCCTATTCAAATAAATTGAACATATTTCCACTAAAAAAAATGAACATGTTCAGATAAAAGATTCTGCTATTTTTCATAATTCAGCTCAAAACATAGATTTTGGGTACTCGTTGGAACCGTCTCGACCAGGCGGTATCTGACGAGTACCAAAGATCTATGTTTTGGGCAGAAATGCGAAAAATAATGTACACCCCTACAAACCCCATTCTACTGGATAAAAGTGGAGTTTAAGAGGGTCAAAATTGCATAGGCATGTTTTCATGATGGTCTTCTTTTTTTTTTTTTTGTTGTTGTTTTTTTTTTCGAAATCGCCCACGTGCACACATGTTGCAATTTTTATCTTGTATATTCTAACCATTTCACATTTGTACGGTTTTAGTAACGCCACAGACAACAAAAAGCTACTTTAAAGAAGGTGATTTAAGGTTCCTCAATACAGTTATTTCACTACATTTGAGGTACTGAAAAAATCATATTTGCAAATAGTTACCCAAACAGATTTTTCATCAAATGGTAGTCCATGTAAATGTAAGAATATGAAAGCAAAATATTTTTATTGGAAAGTCACCATGTTAGTAATTTATTGCATTTTTCCATGGTTTTGCAAAAATGATATCTTAATCCACAGAACAAAAATGTGTAAAATACTATCATAGAATTGTGGCTAAAGGTTGCCTTTAGGCACTGCAAGGGTGGAATTTCAAGTAAAATACCTAAATAGTACTGAACATTAATGATTCCTCCCCACCCCCAAAGAATGGAATTATTTCACCTGGTACTATTTTTAAATTCAGTGTATGGTAGCCAAAAATGACCAGTTTCTACCAAGTTGGCAGTAAGATCACTGATTGGGTTGAGGTGTTGCAATCTCTTGCATTTAGCTTGTAAAATGATTAACCTTCTTTGGTGCTTTTAGTATTTCATTTTATATATTTCATTCATGCAATTTATAACAATTTATGAATCACTGCACCAAAGTTTCACTGTATTATTGATTGTGTTTACTGGGTGGGTGATTTGATACTGGAATAAAATCCAAAACCAAAAAAAAAAAAAAAAAAAATATGATAAAAAGAGTTTATCCCCATATTTGAACTGAAAGAATGAAAGCAGCTGTTCAGCACCAGGATTTTTGTCCAAAAGGCTTCTGATCACTTCCAATAACTGCTATGTTATAGCAGTGATTTTTACCCATTGATTTGTAACATCAGAATCAGAATCAGAATTGTTACTGGTGTGTCAAATGACATTCATACACCAGGACCTGTGATATGGGAAGTTAGACCCTAGCTCTAACCAAAGATGTAAACTTAGCTACACAATCATCAGCACCTTCCGCCGTCGAAATAATAGAATCGGAAGGGCATTCCAATCTCTAATGGTTCGGGGGAAGAACGATTTTTTTATAAATATCCGTTCTTGCAGTAAGGGTCTGAAACGTCATTGAATGGTGCTTTCTACAGTGCCTAGCCGGTGGGAACAAGGTCATCTGTTGGAATGCTGGCAGCACCCTTTAGACCTTTGTATGAGAGTATGAGCCTACTGTCTTTTCTCCTTTTCTTGAGAGACTCCCATCTAAATTTTCCTAGAATTCCAGTCATGCTCCCAGTTTCAAAGCAGTAATTTCCAGTTACAAATCTAGCCGCTCTTTTCTGAACTTTTTTCAATTTCTTCATTTAGGACCACTCCGCGTGGGTCCCAGATGCAACTACCATATTCCAAGATTGGGCGAACAAGTCCCCTGTATGCTGTCTCTTTCACATCCTGGGGACACTGATGAAGATTTCGCCTCAGGAATCCAAGAGTTCTATTCGCCTTTGTACACATATTGCTAATGTGTGTATTCCATCTCAAATCGTGAGTGATTGTCACACCAAGGTATTTAATGGAATTCACATTTTCGAGGACCGTTCCCTCTAAAGTGTAAGAAGCCTCAACTTTATTAGATCTCTTCCTTGTTATCTGCATAATATTGCATTTAACTGGCTGAAATCTCATGCCCCATTTTCGGGCCACACATCCTAATGAATCTATGTCAGCCTGAAGTTGCAGTGAGTCATCTGTATCTCTAATTTCCCGGTAACAAACACAGTCATCTGCGAAAAGTCTTATTTCTGAGTCAATGTCAGAGGAAATATCATTGATGTACAGGGAGAACAATAGAGGACCAAGAACAGTCCCTTGTGGGACTCCAGACAAAACTGGCGCCCATACTGAAGATTCACCATTAACAACAACACGCTGTTTTCTGTTCACATGAGTCACCATAAACAAATAATTGATGTTTGGACATATTTATCTAATCCAATTAATGATCTGTTGTGTCACCTACTTACCAATGTGCGGGTTGGTAAAATTTCATAGAAGCCCAATGCTTTTAATATGTTTTGCTGAAAGAAGTTAAAAAAGAAATCTACGCTTTTTCAACTTGTTTACTTGGGAACAGGGTGTGAACAACACAAACAGGACAATGTTACACGTAGAAACTAGTTCAGAAATGAAGGCATACTTTTCATGAATTAACGAACAAATTATGTTAGAAAGTACGTGAAATTAGGCGCAAGACAGTTTCAAATATGAATATTATGTTTTAAATTTAAAGCAATGGTGTACTATTGTTTTTTGGGGGGGAAATTAGTTCCAAGGCGTATGAATACGTTTTTGCATTTGGCAAGATGGAAATCTCTTCAATTTGACAGCTACACTAATTTATCAGTGATGACAGGCTTCCAAGATAGGCGATTTCATTATGGTATACGCAGGAAGAAGGCTACATAGCTGACTTTTCAAGGTATTTTCATTGATGATGGAGAAAATAAAATGTGGAAGGCATAATTGATGAAATCTCAGCATTTCAGATTTACCGCAAGAAAAGGAGATGAAGGCGCCCATCGAGAATAAACATGTCAAAAAAAACCTGGTTTTCAATTCAGGTAGCCTTTTTGATAGAAAGCTTTTGCCCGAGTCGTTAGTATTTGAATTGAACTATTGATCTGCAGCTGTTTTAGTAACTTTTAAAAAGTCTATAAAGCAGTTTCCTTTTTTCCTGGTAAAAGTGAAAAATACAGAATTTCATTTATTTTCAAAGGCACAGGGATGTTGCTAATGCAAGAAAGTACTTGCTGTAATAACCGTTTATACCTCCAACCCTTTTTCTTGTGGGACATGGATTTTTAAACGGAAATCAGGATTATATTTTGGGGAAAATCAACTTGCAAATCTTTCATCTATATTTTTTCTTGTGCAAATGTATTGAGGAAACTTAAGGTGTCCTGAGATAAAAGTACTTTCATAAATTTCTTTTCCGTTCACAAAAGGTTACTTTCGCTGTAATATAAAGGGCAGCTAAAATAATTTTCGTCCTAGTTGTAATCTAAAACTGTTAGTTTAACACTTAAATACCAGCATTTTTATACAAGAAGTGCAGATCTGGTAAAACGCAGCATTATGCCGCCTTTCTATGTTTGGATTCCATGTCCCAGTGAGATTCTATGACGGGGGCGGTCTAAGTCCCTCTGGAGGGTGACCGAATAATCAGGGAGAATTATGGTCAGGTACACCCCAGTGTCACCAGCAAATAGGCGAACCCGGGACCACACATTGTCGGGTAGGTCGTTAAGGTATAATAACAATAATATTGTGCCTAGAACTGATCCTTGTGGTACACCTGAAGTAACTGGAACCTCATCTGAGTACTCACATTCAAGTGCAACTGTCTGACTTCTTTCAATCAGAAAAGACTTAATTCACTGGATAGTTAATCCATGTACCAGTAGCTTGCGAAGAAGCTTCATGTGATTCACCTAGCCAAAGGTCATGCTAAACCCAAGATAAGATCTATTTGTTGACCATTTAATCATGATCTGGTACGGTCATAAACAAGCAGAATCACATGAGTGTCACAAGATCTGCGCTCCCAGGCTGTTGAGTATTTTGTGATCATAAGGTATGTCCAAACCAAATCTTATGCGGCGAAATTTAGTTTCAACCTACAAAAATCCATTTTTTGAAGGATTTTCTGCATAAGAGCAATTTACGATCTTACTAGTGAGGAAGTGGTATTTTATAGTTTTGAACAGTTAAAGGCGAAATATGATATAAGGGCCACATTTTTAGACTACCACCATGTAGTAAATAGTATTTCTCAAGTATGAAAAGATCAAATTCACATGAATCGTGTATTTGCTGTTAAATTTAAACAAAATGTAGTTTGTAACAAGACTTGATTAGTTCAAAGAAAGGGCGTAGACTATTTATGATATTTTGGTTAGAGTAAACGAATACATTACACAAACAAAATGGCAAACGGAGATAGGAGATAAAGTGGAAAAAGAGCATTAAAGACATTTCTCGAGACAAAACTACGCGACTTTCAATACAAAATCAATAATAAAAATTTAGTAACATATTCATTTCTATTTAAAATTAATAAAATCAGGGTTGTAGTTACTGTAATGAACAACCAGAAAAAATCCATTATTTATTTCTTAGATGCCCAAAAGTAAGAACGTTTTAGACTGAACTTTAATCATGGTTGACCACAAATGTAAATCCAGAAATATCGCTTGAGGATCGTAAAATACTATTTTCACACGGTGGTAAAGCAGAAGTGGTCAATTACATCTCTCTCTCTCTCTCTCTCTCTCTCTCTCTCTCTCTCTCTCTCTCTCTCTCTCTGTTTTAGCAAAATATTGTATATACGAAAACAAATTTGTTTCTATGAATAAAGTGCTTAGCGAGAGATACATTTCACTCATAAACAACAGGTTAGATAAATTCTTTAAGATTAAAGCCCCTCTCTCGCCCAGCCCAGTGGAATTCGTTTCACTGACCGCTCCAAGGCGGTTCTTCTGTCGCTGTTTATTTTTGTTATGGTTTGTCTTTGAGTGTTTGTATCACTTATTTTATTTTGTTTTGGATATCGAATTGGCCATTTTGTGGAAAAGTAACTGTCCTATTGGCTTTCCGCTATTGATGTTTCCATTAGGGTCTGTTGTTTCATGTTTGTGTTTCTTTCCCCTTTGGTAACTCTGGTGGGAGCTGTGGGTAAATTGTGTCGATTCCTGATCATTGCCTACACTTCTATGTTCTACATATAACTACTTTTACCCAAACACTGATGATTCATGAGGCCTATTCCGACTTTATGTTTATGTTTGGTGCCAGGGTTCTGTTTTCCGTCGACTATCTGCCACACATATAGTGCAGTAGACTTGTACCATTAGCTATAAAAGGCACATCTTGTAGAAAATACATGTACATTGTTACTACAGTTTGTTTTTTGCTCTCCCATGAAAGAATTTTATTATTATTTTTTTTTTTTTTTCAAATTGATTATCATCGTCTATTAGCCATTGCGATGTTACACCCGTATGACTTTGTGCATTCTTTCATATCTTAACAATATTTACTTTTCTGGTGAAAAATTGTGATAGTTTTCTCATTTATGCTTCAAACATGGCTGTTGGTGCTCGTTGGAACTGCCGCAGTGAAGTGGTTCTATCGAGTACCCACGGCGTATGTCTTGGAGCAGGAATGAGAAAAATATTGTATACCCAGTCAGACGCGCATCCGACTGAGGTACTTAGGCCGACGATTATCATACGAGATATTTTGGCCAGCAATAATCGAGTGTATGTAAACGTAAAGTGCAGATAACTCGATGTCAACAGACATACAACGTCTAAACAACGTCGTGTCAACGTCAATGCAACATCACTGCGGCGATTCATTGACGCTGACGCAGCAAATTGTATACCCAGTTACAAAATATTGTAACCCCCAGTTCTCTCTCTATAAAGTTGGGTTTAAAGGGGCGTTCATTGCACGGACCTGTTATCGTAATGAATCGTCTTATTATTAACATTGCTAGAGATACTCGCCTACCAGTCGAGGAAGACAGAAGACCAACTTCTATCGTACATGTTGTCTAAACTGAAAAGCACTCACACAACCTTTCAATAATTCCCTGTCCCCTTTTTGTTCTTTCTCTCATCTACTTACTTCTAAAATATGTTCTAGAAAGGGTTGTCCTTTGGAAACAAGGAATACAAAAAACAAAACTGTAAACTAGATCGCGCAGTCGATGGCGCGTCATCGCAAATCCCCACGTTTTGACCTCTTCCAGGGACCCCTGGGGGCTGGTCCAAAAATTAATGTGCTCTTGCAGAAGCCATTCATGTATGTAACTCACATACCAAATTTGGTTGAATTCCAATGAACGGTGTAGGAGGAGATAGCCGTACAGACGGACGGACGGACGAACGGACAGACGGAGGCGGTAACAATATCCCCACTTTTCTTCGAAAAAGGTGGGGATAAATATGGAGTGTACATGTTTTCTGGACCAGACTAGCTAGTTTTGCCCAATTAGGCCTCATCAGTGACCCTCAAAAATTTCAAAATTCACCACTGGAAGGGCAAGAAAATATAAACTACACTATGATGTTGGGCAGGGAGACTTTGTACGACCTCCACACATTCCCAGACACCAGCTATAGTGACGTTAAATATGTTCTAGAAATGGTTATCCTTTGGAGTGAGTGAGTGAGTGTTTGAGTTTTACGTCCCACCAACAGCTAAGGCCATACTGAGACGGGACCTAGGTTTAAAGACTCATCCGAAAGTGTGTATCCTTTGGAAGCAAGGAATGCACCACAAAACTGGAACATATGGAGTGTACATGTTTTCTGGGCCAGAATAGCTAGTTTCGGCCAATAAGGCCTCATCAGTGACCCTCAAACCTTTTCAAAGCTTTCCAAAATGTCTGCACAAGAATTTCAGAGAAAATAAGTTCAGTTAATATGGCATTAGGATAACACATCCGTGGGATATAGTAAATTTCTCAAACCTTAAAAAAGGCGTCTTTTTCTGCTGAAGATTTGTGATATTTTTCTTATTTATACTCAAAACATATGTTTTGGATGCTCGTTAGAACCACCTCATTGAGGCGGTTCTAACGAGTACCCACAGCCTATGTCTTGGAGCAGAACTAAGGAAATTAATGTTATTCCCCGTAAACCCCAGTTTTCTTTATATAAAATGGGGTTTAGTGGGGTCTTAATTTCACGGACTTGTTCACGTGATGGGAAGTGGTTTTAGGTTCTAGCTTTACGTAATAACGCCAAATTAGGTCATTACCTGCCGTCCGTATTTTTTGTTTGTTTTTTTTTTTTTGTTTTGGTTTTACGGCCCTTTCAAGATTATTTCACCCGTATCGAGCGATCGTTAATCAGAGATGGGCGAAAACCAGAGTACCCGGAGAAAAACCACCTTATCTTCCGTTGCAGAACTTGGCGTCTCACATATGACCCGAGCGAGACTCGAACCACAGCGGTGAGAGACCTAATGATCAAGAGTCAGCACTCTTAACCACTAGGCCACGGAGGCCCGTTACCGTCGGTATGATCATTTTCCACATTAATCTGGTACTTTTGAGTAACAAGTTCCGGAGCCGATGCTACACGCTATGTCAATTTCGTTGTTGCATCGACTTTGCTGCGTCAGCGTCAATGCATCGTTGTTTAGACGTTGTATGTCTGTTGACTTGGACGTTGTTTAGACGTTGTATGTCTGTTGACATGGAGTTATCTGCACTTTACATTTATATACACTTGATTATTGCTGGCCAAAATATCTCGTATGATAATTATCGGCCTCAGTACCTCGGTCGGATGAACGTCTGACTGGTGATCAGAAAGGCGCGTGTTCGGTACCTGCCGGGTCGGCAACATTCTTTCGTGGAGATAGACGATGAAATATTTTCCACGGCCATCCTCTACCACTGGGCATCCGCTGATTCAAGAAGGGCAGTTGTCAGTGGCGAAAGAGTGTGCACTGTACTGGTTAACTGCTGATGCCTCGGTCACAAATTCGGCGTACCCCGGCCGAGCTATACTATACGTTGTGGTCGGCCGAGCAGTCCAAGCCGAGAAATGGGTGTCTGGCTCGGATTTGGCAAAAAGTATGCCGTGTGGGGCCTAGAGAGACATCCGCCGGGAATCGGGCGGTGTCAGCCTAAGTTTTGCGGGGAAGCATCGGCGTATACGCCGGGCGGAAATAGGCCGGTGCACTGCAGGTTACCAACCGTATACCCGGCGATTGTTACTAGTCCCCGAGCATCGGTCGATGTTCCGCAGATGTCCGCCAATTTCCCGGCCGCCGGACAAGGGACGGGTTTACCCCAGCCGGGAATTGTCCAGTTGTTCAGGGGTATATAAACTGCATCCTCTCCTGCCTATACAAAAAATAGCCATCGGAAGAGATGGCAAATCCCCCGACCAAAAGCCAATATGGCCTTCAGAAGATTGTTCACCAATAGAAAGTGCACCAGAATTAAACCACATATCACAAAAGTATTGCAGTTATGGCCATCGCAAGATTATACTGTCAGGGGAGATAACTAAAAAACCAGGGCACTCAGAAATGTGGTTCTTGCGCATGACATGCCTGCTTAAGCTCATGTATTTCTGCACAAAGTACCATCAATATGTCTCAAAAGGTATTGGAGATATAGTGATCACAAGCTGGTCATACTGTTATATTGGAAGGGTAGATAACTCAGAAACCACAGCAACAACAGTTGTGGTTCTTGCACATGACATCCCTTCTGTACCTTGTATACAATTGTGCCAAGTTCCTTCAATATATCTCAAAGGGAGTTGGAGTTATGGCCATCACTAGGTTATATTGCCAGGGGAGATAACTAAAAAACCAGAGCACCCAGAGTTGTAATTCTTGAGCATGACACACCTGCTACTTCATGTACATCTGCATCAAGTACCACCAATATGTCTCAAAGGGTATTGGAGGTACCGTGGTCACAAGGTTGTCATACTGTTATATTGGAAGGCGAGATAACTCAAATATCATAGCACCCAGAGTTGTGGTTCTTAGGCATGAAGCACCATCTCAACGTTGTATACAATTGTGCCAAGTACCATCAATATATCTCAAAGGGTATTTGAGTTATGGCCATCACAAGGTTATATTGTCAGGGGAGATAATTAAAAAACCAGGGCATCCAGAGTTGTGGTTCTTGCACATGACACACCTGCTTAACCTCATGTACAACTGTACCAAGTATCATCAATATAGCTCAAAGAGTGTTGGAGATGTGGCCATCACAAGGTAGTGATTCTATATGATTGGAAGGGGAGATAACTAAAAAAACACGGCACCCAGAGTTGTGATTCTTGTGCATGACACACTGTCTCGGCCTTGTGACCAACTGTGCCAGGTATCATCAATATATCTCAAAGGGTATTGGAGTTAAGGCCATCACAAGGTTGTCACTCTATTTTATTGGAAGGGGAGATAACTCCAAAACCATGGCAACCAGAGTTGTGTTTCTTGTGCATGACATGCCATCTCAGCCTTGTGAACAACTGTGCCAGGTACCATCAATATATCTCAAAGGGTATTGGAGTTATGGCCATCACAAAGTAGTCATTCTATTTTATTAAAAGGGGAGATAACTAAAAAAGTATGGCATCCAGAGTTCTGGTTCTTGCGCATGACACGCCGTCTCAGCCTTGTGAACAATTGTGCCAAGAACCATCATGAATCTTAAAGGGTATAGGAGTTATGGCCATCACAAGGTTGTCACTCTATTTTATTGGAAGGGGAGATAACTCCAAAACCGTGGCAACCAGAGTTGTGGTTCTTGTGCATGACACGCAGTCTCAGCGTTGTGAACAACTGTGCCAGGTACAATCAATATATCTCAAAGGGTATTGGAGTTATGGCCATCACAAAGTAGTCATTCTATTTTATTAAAAGGGGAGATAACTAAAAAAGTATGGCATCCAGAGTTCTGGTTCTTGTGCATGACACGCCGTCTCAGCCTTGTGAACAATTGTGCCAAGAACCATCAATGAATCTCAAAGGGTATAGGAGTTATGGCCATCACAAGGTTGTCACTCTATTTTATTGGAAGGGGAGATAACTCCAAAACCGTGGCAACCAGAGTTGTGGTTCTTGTGCATGACACGCCGTCTCAGCCTTGTGAACAACTGTGCCAGGTACCATCAATATATCTCAAAGGGTATTGGAGTTATGGCCATCACAAAGTAGTCATTCTATTTTATTAAAAGGGGAGATAACTAAAAAAGTATGGCATCCAGAGTTCTGGTTCTTGCGCATGACACACCGTCTCG